>JAGFNX010000142.1:0-111775 GCA_017657125.1 Scopulariopsis brevicaulis
CCCGGCTCCGACACGGAGACGGAGACGGACGCCGCCCGAATTATTCCTCCGTCCGAATGCCGATAAGCCGCTGCTAAGCTACCCCCCCCCCCCCCCGCGAGTGCCACCGCCTCAACGAGATTAAACATCTGCATCCGCCCGCATTTCCCCGTCGGGCTAACCAAGCTCGTCTGCCCTGCACATCCTGATGGAATTCGGCTAGCGCGCTCGTACTCGTTCCTGTGCCCGAATCCTGTAATTACTTACGGCATTAGCTGGCCATACCGAGCTTGGGGCTGGCGCAGGACGGGATGCCTGCGTCGACAGTCAAACCACCTGTGGGACTAGCGGCGTGGCATCGCCGTCTTCTCGCGGTTGTCGTCTGCTTCATAGAACAGCCCACGACCAGCACATCTCGAATGCGGTATCTCCTTGATTCGTCAAAGTACAATCTCCGCTCCGAGAGCTCAAGACCGGGGACGTCAGGCGGGGGTCATCTTGCCGGTGCGGGAATGCCCGCGTCGAGTCAAACGACGATGGGTGTAGCCAGCCGCGCATCGTGACAACCTGCTCGCGTTCGTCTGCCCTTTACAAACAGCCCACGACAGCGCATCTCACAGGACATTAGGCATTATAAGTGATATCAAACGTGACATTTCTCACGTCAAGTTTAATTCCCGCCCCAAGAGCACCACTAGTATACAAATCCCAGCCATCTAATTTTCCCTTTTAATTCGTATTAGATACCCATCCCCTTGGAGCCGCGGAAACCTCCCACATGCCCATATAAAACAGTAAACCCGTTCAAGAGGGCCCGCGAGCCAAATAGAAACCTCATGGCGGAAAATCAATGGAAAGAAAAGAGGTATCAAATAAAACCCAAGTACAGTTCCCCATCTCAGAAAGCGCAAGCAATGAAAAGAAGGAGGGAAAGTTGCAGGGAGCCTCGGGCCCGTATCACCCAAGGACTCGCACAAGCTAAGTAAAACAAACACGAAGCGCTCAAACAAGAAGAGATGCATTGCTGCAGGATGCCGCCCTTTCAACAAACATACCCGAAAGGGAGAAGGAAAAAACATGAGGGAGAGGATTGAAAACGATTGGGTCTCCCCTCCGCTCCCTCCCTCTAAACAAGTCCAACAAGAACGAAACGGAACCAAAAACAAAACCTATCTTCGGGGTATAATAAAAAACGAAAAGGTCGTCCGCAAAGGAGAAATCCCAACCAAAGGATCCAAACTCCATCCATCTACCACCACCGTGTGCACGTCCGCGCATCAACACATGACAGAGAGCAAGGAAAACGAGCCGAGACAACGCTCCGATCACGCCTCGACAGGCGCGGGCGTGTACTCCGCCGCCGCCCTAGACTCAGCTGCCCTGGCCTCCGCGGCCCTCGACTCCGCCGCCGCCACCACCTGAGGATCCAGCGCCGGCACCGGCTCCGTCGGGACAGCCCCCTTGGGCCCCTCGTTCGCGATCCTTACGCTCCCGCGCGAGCTCCGAACGAGTTGCCCGCTCTCGATCCGGTCCATAATCATCTCATCCAGGATCTTCAGCTCGTCGGCGTTCTTGGTCCGCGGCTTGGCGGCAACGTACTGCGCCTGCTGTGGGCTACGCGGGGTTGCCGAGGGCGGCGGGCTAAGCGACGCGCGGGCCTCGTACCCGCTGTCCGCCGTGTCGCGCGAGCGCGCGACGCTCCGCAGCGCGGCAAGCATGCGGTCCTTGTCGTCGATGCGCGCCCTCAGCTCCGCAATCTCCGTGTCCTTGTCCTTCAGCAGCGCCGAGACGCTGTGGTCCTCGCCCACCAGGATGCCCTTGCCGGACCCCAGCCCCACCGACGTCCGCGAGGAGCTCGCCCGGCGAGCCTGCAGCAGCCGCTTCTCCAACGTCGCGATGTACCGGTTCTTGTCCGCGAGGTCCGACTGCAGCGCCTCGTTCTGCGCCGTCAGCGAGGCGTTGCCGTCGCCGGGTTCCGGGGTGCTCTGGCCGTCTTCCATCACGGACGGCTCGCCGGCCGACCGGCGCTTGCCACCGCTTGAGCGCCGCCCGATAGTCGAGGACGCCGAGGTCATGGACGAGGTCCGGTCCAACGTCCGGACACTGTTTGAAGCAGCGAGGGACGACCGCGTCGACATCTGCGAGAACCGCGAGTTGATCCCGAGAGAGCTGTACGAGCCACTCCGGTTCACGCCGCTGGACTTGGAGCTGAGGATGAGGCGGTTGAGGTGGTCGATACGCTCTTTCAGAGCGGTCCGCGCCAGCTGCATCTCCAGGAGTTGCTCCTCGTGCCGCTGCGACGCCTCCAAGTCCTTGGCCCGCTCCTCGTTGTGGATGCGCGCCTTCTCCTCATCCGTCAGCTCTGTGGGCAGGCTGTCCTTGTCCTTTCCCTTCTTCTCCAGCTGGGCTCGCAGCTCCTGGATCTCCAGCCTATACCGCTCGAGTAGCACTCTCGCGCCCCCTTCGCCGCCCGCGCCTAGCGCCTCCTCCGCGCGCTTGGCGTGGCTGACGATGTTGTTCTTCGCTCGCGCGGCGAACTTGAGCGTATTGAGCGTCTCCGTTGCGTGTGTGTTCGCGGCGGCGGCAGTGCCAGCACTCCCCGTCTGAATCGTGCACAGGATACTGACCAGGGAGCCACCAGACAGCGCGCCTTGCAACAAGCGAGTAAGCTTGCTGTCGCGGTAGGGAAGATGCTTCCCTTCCTTGTCGGCTAGCTTCCCGTCCTTGGACTTGCTGTCCGACAGCTTCGCAATGACATTCCCGAGCGTCAACAAGCTCTTGTTGATGTGAGATCCCTCCGTCCGACGTTCCTTCGTTTCAGCAGCCTTCTCGGAACCAGCCAAGTCGATCAAGCTCAGGGTCGAGACCCGGACTCCACCCGGCAGCAGCGCCCCGCGTTTGCTTGCGCCAGCATTCCCCGGTGAGCGCTCTCGGCTCTCGACGACAATCTGGACGACGGCGTGACTTCGGGAACTCCTGGCGTTGAACTGGGTGCTCGCCGTCCTCCTTGCCTGATCTCCGCGGGCTATCACACGGAGCAGTTGTGTCGGACTCTGCACAATCTCCTCCTTCAGCGGGAAGGCATACACGCCGCGCTTACTATCCTCCCGTAGCTTGATCTCGTCTTGCGGCCCACCACCGGTTCCACCGTTGGCAGGCATGCTGAGCAGGTCGTGGATCTTCTCGTTGTAGATTTCGAGGTAGCTGACACGGAGTAGGAACTCGCGCGATGGCGTTTCCCGAATGTAAGAGAAGATATCGGTAATCGCGAGGGGAATCACACCGGGAGAAGACGCGGTGCCCTGCATCGAGAAGGTCTTTCCAGTACCCGTCATACCGTACGCAAAGACAGTTCCGTGGTAGCCCTCCATCACCCTGCGTACGAGTCGTTTCGCAATGCTGTCGTATACTCTTGAGTTGTTGTCGCTCGTGGAAAAGACGTTGTCTGGCACCTTGTTAGCCGAATTTACCCTTCGCAGAATCACTTCCTGTCCAACTCACCATAATAGTAATCACCGCTATCCTTTCCATGATGCGAGATTTGAGACCTCTTCGGCTCAACTGACCAATCACGAGGATTGTCGTTTCCCGTCGGATCGGGCCGTACCCTCACGCTCACAACCACGTTGCCCTTCCCGTCGAATTTACACTTCTCTTGTCCGGCATCACCCGATGACGCGGGTCTTGTGTCGCCGTTGGGATCGGTCGGGTCGTCATAGGTCGTCGCAGAGGTCGAGTATGAGTCCTGGGCAGACGAGCTCCTGCTTTGCGGGGGTGATGAGACACTGATGAGGCCATCTGACATCCTGAGCCCGGCCCCGGCCGCCACTGACTTCCCCTCGCCGCTGCCATTCAGCAAACTAGGCGTAGAGCCGCCCAGGTTAAACGTCGATTGTGTCGTGGCCTTCGATCGTCGGAGCGAGCTCGATTGTCGCGTCGGTTCGGCGGCTAGAGGACTGGGCGGGAGGCTACTTGCGCGGCCGGGCGGCTGGGGGAAAGAGTTGATGCTGACGGATTTTCTGAGCGTCTTTGGTCCGGGGGTTGCGGGGGCAAGGCGCGATTGGGGTAACGCAGATGCCGGCCCGGGTGACGTGGGAGCAGTTGTGTAAGCGTTTGATGGAGCACGAAGCCCGCTACTCCTCGGCGTGCTCGCGGCGGACTTTGACGGCGTAGCTAGCGATAGGTTGCCGGTGCTCTTCCGCGTCTTCGCGACGGGGAGGGCTGGGAGTGCGGCATTCGGAGGCCCATTGGACGGGCGCGACGGGCGCGGCAGCGCGGTGGACATGGTGGGCGAAGTGAGTTGCTGGGATTCGGAGGTGTGGTAGGAAATTCCGGTAGGCCGCCAACTGAGACAAGAAGGCTCAGGAGTTCGGTTGTTCCGTGAGCTCAGACGCCTGCGTGCTTATCCATTAATGACGGGGGAGGTAGGTTGTAGGCTTGAGCGGATGGACCAAATGTCAAACTTGGAATGGTCTCTGGAGCACAACCAAGCAGAACAGAAGTCTTCGCCGAAGATCAAGGTGTGGCGTTAGTCCCGAGTGTTTGGGGATCGCCCGGACGGTAGTGAAACGTTGTTATGCGAAAGGCAATATGTGCACTCTTATCGCTGCGCAGTCGAGGGGCTTTTGGCCAGAGACGCTCAGCGATCGACCAGCCGATTCCCTATCGAGTCAAGAGATCGCAGTCTGGTAGTTGGATCTTTGGGAGACGAGACGGTGTCACCACGGTCGGCAGCGAGAATCGTTTATCCAAGTCCGGTAGTATCGCCGTGTCGCAGAGGCTCTTGTCCTCCCCGGGCTCCGGTCGTGTTCGAAACCTGTCTTGAGTGAGAGGAGAAAGGAACCGATCAAAGCAAGCAGGAAGCGTAAATTGATCGAGGGAGGTCGTTATAGCGGGTGGGGATTCGTCGGGTAGAATGGTGCAGTCGCCGGTCGCAATCGGGATCGGACGATGTGGTTCGTTCGCTGTGGGCTGGCTGGATTCGGGTTCAAAGGAAGAAGCAAGTTGGGGTCCAGATGCCGCAAGGAATGTGAAGCGTGATCGGGATGAGTAAACGGGAGGTGCTAGAGCTCAACTCCAGCTCGGCAATCGCGCGCGCGGAGGAGACCGAGACCAGCGCGGTGGAATGGAGGGAAACGCTGGTAAGCGGGAAAGGCGTCGACAAGTCGTATAGACGCTCTCGTACCGGCCGCAACGAAAAGATCGGAAGGAAAGGAGTGGCGGTTGCTTCTTCCCAGATTCAGCGCGCGAGGTGTCTCGAGGGTCGAGGTTAGGCAGAGGAGGCCAGGAGAGAGAGGTAGGAGGGAATCGACGATCCCGGCAAGAGCAATAGGGTCGGGCCTGGGTGGGCTGTTTGCTGATACGTCCGCAGCTGCCGGGGTCGAGTGGGATTAATAGTATTGGTGGACAAAGGAGGCGACAAGGTGCAAAGTGAAGTGCCCTGGTCCGGCATGGGGATGTTGATTTGTGCTGAACACGAGGGGAGACTTTGCTCTCGTCGGGGTCTTGGTACCGAAAACAGACGACCCTCTAAAGGTACTTGGCGCTCTTAATATGGTTTGTAACCACACTGTTCTGCTAGCTTGACATTCCTCGAGAGTGGGTCGGCAAGCATCTCAAGGATCATCCAACGAGGTTGTTTCTTGATGCTTCAATAGATAGAGTGGCTGGTAATAGTCTTTACCTTCAGTTCCCAGCATCTCTGACCGCTCCTCTAAGCAACCTTGCCATATCATCAGGCGACAAAGGGCCCCGAGAAGATAGATTTGCCCAGCGCCGTACAGTAATTTTCATGAGCCAACCACACGATGCGGAGGAAGTATGCAGCTAGTAGTGCCATCGCAAAGTACCTCCGGCAACCTAAGGTGCTCCGGCGGGTCCAATCCGCGGGGAGAGCCACAAGCCCACAGCGCGAACCAAGTAGGCCAAGATGACCAGATGCATGCAGGCATCGGTTTGAAAGAGGGATCTGCAGGTCAAATTCATTATCGTTCCCTCATGATGCCCGCGAGCCGGCCGGGGCCACGCTAATGTGCTCTTCGCAACCCTGCACAAAACGGGCGTAGGAGCTGTCCCGGCAGGCTCTCGCAGGGTGCCATTCAGCATTACCGGCGTCCTCCCCCCCGATCCATGGGCCATCACGCCTGTGTGTCCACTGTGGAATGCAATGCACCAAGCCCACTCCCCCCTCGGCTGCAGGTGCCATCTCCGGCACGCCTTTCTTCAGCCACCACCCCCAAAAGAGAGCAACAATTATTGAATTTTTCCTTCGCGAAGGCTTCTCCCGTGAAACAAAGTAGCCTGTCAACCTAGCCGCCACCGTTCCCCACGCTCGAAACAGGGCGCGTGGTCCAGTCGCACGCGAGGTCCACGCCTCCGAAAGTCAAAATGATGGGGGGAACGTGTTCTCGGCGAAAGTCAAGCTTGTGGTGGAAACGGGGAATGGAGATCCTTTGGCGCGCTCGATAGGAGAATTTCGGCCGCCGCGCTGCACTAACGGGGTTGCTCGGGAGTCGTCACACAGGGGCTTTGCCCCTTCTGGCGTTTGCGTCGTTCCTGGAGTGGCAGGGAGCTAATTGGGATACATCCAGGTACGAACCTATACTCGGGACGCGGGCGAAGCGTTCGTGTACCCTGCCGTACCCGCGCCCTTTGCGGCCAATTTACGCCACCTCCATCACATGAATCGCCCCACGTCGTCCGACTCGGGAGCAACCTCGACTAGCCAAAGCCCCAAGCCCCTTTCTAACGCCAGCGCTAATCGTTGCTCCTGTCAACCCGAGGTCCAGCTCCACCACGGCCGCCATTGTCGTCCGCCCCCGAGGCCAGCACCCCCGAACAATTGGCCACCATCTCCCCCCGGATCCCATCACCAGCAACTACCACACAGTAAGCAAGCCCGTTCGCGACCGCAGCCATTCAAGCCTCGAGTCGCGGTCGCGAGCAAGGGTTCGCGTCATCACGCCGCAATCTCCCCGGCACCACAACCGGACCTCGAGACCCAACGGTTGGCTCAGGGTCCGGTTCTGCAGGCTGGAAGCCCGTGCACGCGTCGGCCTGCAGGGAAAGGAGATGAGGGGCCCTCTCTTTAGGAATAGGAGGTGGGCGGGATCCCTGCTCGGACCCAGACAATCCCCCGGCCCCCTGGGTCGTGCAGTCGAGATTCCCGGCTATGCAGCTTGTACCTGGCTGGCGTTGCATTCCTTCGTCTGTCCGCGATCCGTGTGCTCCGTCCCGAGTATTTTCGCGTCTGGGACGCTGTGGCACACTCCAGACGATGCAAAAGGCTCGAAATGCCAAGTAGCATTACTCGTACGAGGTATACTAACGTTCAAGCACTGGACAATACCCGGATTTTCACCCGCAACCTCTGGTCATAGCCGAGCCGTCCCGTCTCGTGTCATGGCCCGCGATATCCCTCGTGTAAGTGTTAAGCAATCACTCTGCAACTCAAGCGACCGTCGGTGGACGGCTGGAAAAGAGAGCAATTGGTCCATTCATCTTGACCCACATTCACCGTCCGAGCCTAGACCCAACTCGACAGAATTCCGCAGACCAACAGCACGCACCACGCACCAATGCACCACCCCGCCCCGGCGATCCAGGCCCCGAATCATCCGCAGCACCGCCGATCCCTTCGGGTCTAATGCGCCTCCCCTTGGGCCCCTCTGCACTCCCGTCCCCCCGGTTCCCGACCACCGCTCTCATCCGTCCCAGCCCGGCTTCCCGGCTTCGGTACGTGATCTTCGCCCCTTGCCGGAGAACTCCTGCGCAGCGCGGACACGTGGGTGTGCGACCCGGTCGGCGCTTCTGCGAGTAATGCGGAAGACCGCGGGGTCGCGTGGACGGAACGTGGGATCCCGGGGGTCCGGCGGTCCGATGGGGTTGCACGGGTGCCCGTACCTCGTGTGACGCCGGGGCTGGCCCGGAAGTGTTTTTAGATGTCCGGTTCCGCTGCGAGTGTCTTACACAGCCGATCTCTCGGTGTTTCTGCACGTCGCTCCCCCGAGGTAGACGAGTGTTCCGCACTGACGTCTTTGATCATATTTCACATCTTCCCATGACGCACTCTGCAGGGCAGCACCTCCACGAAAGTGCCAATATTGAAACGCTTACCCAACATCCGACTCGACACTTCGAACGCGTGTCGTCATTCTCAGATGTTCGCAAAAGCAGCGGACACCCCTTGTAGCTGCAGTGGGCTTGCATAGGCTTACCGGGTAACCCCAGCCCTCCCTGGAGCGGCACTTGCTCCGAGATGGCGGAAAAGGATGCATCCGGGCCCTCCTCCATGCATACAGGCCCGAGGGCGCATGCAAGCAGGCACATTGTCGAACATTGGATGTAGCATACGTCACTATCGCAGCATCCATCCTATGAGACGGTGGCTTGAATCAAGGCCATATATCGCCACTCGGGTCTCAGCATCAGGCTGTCATCCAAGGAAAACGGAGCCGTTGCACGCCCTTCGTCGAGTTACAGTGGTGATGAGCTGTTGGAGGTGCCGCATTACGGAGCATGCTTTTAGCAAGGCCAGCCGGTGACTGTCTTATCCCGCGTGGCTTGCATGGCTCCTCCCTCTTGGCGCTCTTACACCACACCACCACACCTAAAAAAGAAAAAAAGCAAGAGCTCTGTAAACCGCAAAAAGCTAGAAGAAAAGAGAAAAGGAAAGAAGGGACCCACGGCCCGGGGTCGGCCCGGCACCGCGCGAAACTAGAATCCGAAACATAGGCCCAACAAACGGCCAAACCCAATCGCCCCAAGTTTGAGCCCTCCCTCTCCGCGCTTAACGCCACAACCGGGCCCGCTTGCTCGCGGCAGCCAGTCGTTGACAGCGGCAGGTCTCGGGCGTACACCGGGGCGGGGAAGTCGACACGCGGAAGGGCAGGCTAGGGTTTCGGGGCGAGGAAAGAAGGCTAGAAATGCGAATGGCTGAGAAAGTCTCGCCGGAAGAGAGAGAGCCGAGAGCGTTCCGTGTTGGTCGGTCGGTTTCCGTGTGAGGGCCGAAAAGCAGGGCTTCTGATACAGGCCCGAGCCTCAGAGCGCGTTTGGTAGGGATCCGGGTTGTTCGGCACCTGCTGGCCCTTGGCCGTGTCCCGTCCCGCGGGTTCCCCATGATACCATCCGCCCTATGAGCTCTGGCTCGTGGGAAGATCATGGTGCTCGGCGTATTCCTGGGAGAGAGCACGGGCTCCGAGATTGCGTCGACTGCTCAGCTTCCGATGAGGTCAGCGAAACGCATCGTCATCAAGGAGGCTGTCCCGTGAAATATCGAAGCTGAACATCTTCGACTCCCTACAGATGTCACTGGCGGCCGTCTGACGATTCGTCTCAAGAAAGTCGTACCCGTGGTAGATTATATATACACATCTAGACAGGGCCGCAGTGATCCCAAGCGCCCTCCGTACGATTCCAAGACCCAACCCAGAAACTCCGTCCATGTCCCCAGAACACCTAACCAAATCAGCCCAGTAACAAGAAAACCACCCTTACAAACTCCTCACCCCCCTGCCCACACTCCCCGTCTCAAACACCTCCACCACACCCGCCCCAACCGCCTCCCCAAGCACCCACTCAAACTTCAAACCCCAGTGCTCCCTCCACTTCCTCGTCCTCCCCGGCAGCACACCCGAGAACCCCGCGCCGGCCCGCCGCCTCCCCCCCAGCCCGCCGTCCCACGCCTCCCGCAGGGCATCCTCGGGCATCTCGCGGAAGGCGGAGCGCTGCTCGAGGAGGCGGGAGAGATGGTCCAGCGCGGCCTTGAGGAGCTTTATGAAGGCGCCGTTGTTGGGGACCGAGATGCTGAGGGTTTCGTTTGTGGGGCGGGGCGAGGAGGAGGGCGTGCCGGAGCCGGAGACCATCTGCGCGGCGCCGCCCCCGACGGCGTCTAGGCTTCCCGTTGGCGCCATCGCGAGGTGTTCCAGCGTTCTGCTCGTGCCGAGGAGGCCTGTTGGGCGTCCGCCTCCCCTCATAACGCCGCCGGCATCCACGGCAGAGGACGTGAGGAAGCCGGCCTTGACGAGGACGTCGACCTGCCCCCTCTCCAGTCCCTCGGCCCCCATCTCTCCCCTAACAAACCGCTCATACGCCGCTCTGGTCCCTTCGTCCACACCCGCCCTCCGCACCATGCCCACCAGATCCCCCACCTCCACCACCGCCTCGCTCCGGCCCCTCACAACAATCCTCCTCACAATCCCCTCCTCCACCAGTCCCGCCACCTCCCTCTCCACCCTACTCGGCGACGCCATCAAGACCGCCTGCAGGTGCGCGACCGTCACGACGGGCGGTATCGTGAGCCGGTAGTTCAGCACCTCGGACACCCGCGCGGACGCCATGCCCGTCCGGCGGTCCGGCATCGGCGTCCACATGCGGCCCCGGATGAAGCGCATGGCCTGCACCACGTCGCTGAGGTGCAGGTCCGTCACGAGCGCGCGGACGAGGCCGTGGTCGTCGAGGTGGTCCTGGAAGTAGTCCTCGTCTTCCTCCGCGGGGTCGTCGTCGGCGCCTGGGTTGTCCGGTTGTCCTCCTTTAGGGGCGGAGGACTTCCGCTTGCTAGGGGAGGCGCGGGGACTCTGTGAGGTGCTTGGTTTGGAGGGCTTCTTCACTCGGCTGGGGCTCGTGAGACCCAGGATGGAGTGGAGGCTCTTCTTGGCCTTTGGCATATTTCCCTCGTCGGCCCCGCCCTGGGACTTCCCTTGCTTCACCAAGACCGTTCCGGGGTTGTATGAGCCCCTCACTATGCCAGCAAGTAAAACAGTGTAGGTGAGATCTCAAGTTGTATGGCTGAAGTTCGCTAATCCGGAACAGGAGCGAGCGAAGCTACGTTGCCGCCAAGGGCGCGATTGACACATGAGTCAGGAATGCGCGAGAAAGATGGCATCCAGGCGGTAAAAGATGAAGAGTGACAGTTCTAGAATGCATTTTAGGCCTGTTTCATTGACCACTCACGCAGAAGCCTGCGACCGGACGAGGTTCGAGTTCGGGTTCGCCACCCGCCCGGTGGGTGTCCTCCGAGTCCAGAACAGTCACGTGCCTCAACCGGACTCACTCACATGGAGTCCCCATGCCAATGCGTGCTTCTATCAATCTATAACGCAACGTATTATATGAACAGAAACTTTTTCTCTCCTCTTTCATCAGGCCCGGCACAACCTCGAACCGCCCACACCACATAGCAACGGCCGACGTGTCCATTGCCCACCGCATCACCTCAAACGCCGCTTTCAGGGGCTTGCATGTTTTGGGAATCGCCCTCCCCAGCCTCCTCCGAGTAGCCATGAGCCATAACGACCTTGGTATGCAAACAAATGACTTACAGGGAGCAGCCATTGTCTCTGGGAAGACCAGGATCGGCCCGAGGCCCTCCAGCTGGTCGAAGAACCAGAAGGGGAGGGGCAGGAAGGACCGGCGGTGCTAGAAGATGGGACTGAGAGTGTCGATAAAGACTATACGCTTAATGAAGGCGTGACCGACGAGAGAGGTCGGTAGGGTTCTCTCGTGACTCGTAGTGAGGCTGTAACTCCTGTGAGGGGCTGAGTGCATGGGGTGAATGACCTTGCCTAACAGCTTATGTGCCATTAGAGAGTGTCTCCCTATGTCCACATAGTCAGAAAAATCATGGCCTTGTGTGAAAGCGGCGTCCAGGCCTATCTTAATAGGCGCGTTGTTTTTCCTCGGTTGTCATCAAGGCGGGACAGCTACCCTAGACTGAAGTCTGAGAGCTGTGGACACCTGCACTACTAGGGGCATTCTAGGCTCCAGGGCTTATCACTCCTTATGTGGCCCTTCAGCACACTCGGTAACAAGCCGAACTACACCCGACCGCCCGTGGCTCTACGACGATCTCAACTAGGTGGTGTTTAACAGCGCCACGCGAGGAATCCAACCCTACATCAACTGCTACTTCTGAATGTGTGAGTACGAGATTGAGGTGTACGAGTCGACATTCGACATGGTGGGGCATAATAAGCTTATTCCTGAGGCGGATGGTACGTTTGTGGAACAGGGCGCGAGGGCCCAGAGAAGGCAGAACGAGGCGGCCACGGTTAAACTTGTAAAGTGAGTGGTGTTGATGGACCCGAGGGTATATTTAGATGAAGGCTCACGCATGCCTGCTCTAGTATAGGAAAGAGGATACGGGTTATGCGTCAAGTCTGGAGGGCTATGTTGGGGGACCACCGCTGAGACCACCAACTTACCAAGTTTCACTTAGACGCATATCAAGCCACGACGCACCGGCATATAACAAACCATCTTTACACAGGTAGATTACGGTGTAATAGTAATTCGGTTACAAGCAACGGTCAGCCAATCGTCATTATCAAGGAGGGTGCGTGATGACAATAGTTATAGTTGAAAGAAGAACTGTCCTTCGGGATCGGCACCGCGATGTGTAAAACAAGACTATGAATCAGGACTAGGAGAATCGAACCTATCCTCGTACAAACTAGTTCTAAGTTTCGTATACGATATGCCCACATATGGGCAGTTGTCCGCAACTATAAGCTCCTACGTAGCCACTGCTCCCTGTATATCCCATCGTTTTTTACGCTTCGGAGTGCAAACTAGTTCCAATTACCGCGAGTAGTTGTCATGCTACTAATGCTTCTGCCCCCGCCTCCTTGCCAATACATTATTCAAAGCCTTTAGAAAAGTTCCCGCCAACAGCGCGATCTCTTCGCTCGAGATGATAAAAGGCGAAGCGAACAGTATGGCATCCACGGCCGAGGAGCACGGATAGACAGCCGCGCCCTCCTTAAACGTCTCCTCGCCGACCTCACCCGCCAGCGGGCCCCCGAGCACGCTCGCAGCCTTCCCAAAGTCGACTGCCCTGAAAAGGCCCACGCCGCGCACGGTGGCGCCTAGTTCGACGAGTTCGGCGGGGAGGCCCTTTTCCAGAAGCGAGCGCAGCAAAGAGCCCATATTCGCAACGTTCTGCACGAGGCCATCCCGTTTAAGGATCGTCTGCACCGTCAGCCCCGCTGCGCACGCGGCAGAGTGTCCTTGGAACGTATGTCCGCTCGTAAACTTGTTCTCCCCTTTTGAGCACTCTTCAAACACATCAAACACCTTATGTCCCATCAGCACAGCCGACAATGGCTGGTAGCCCCCGGCCAGTCCCTTTCCAATGGTCTGCAGGTCCGGTGCCACGCCACCTAGCTGCTCCCACGCGTGGTAGGTCCCCGAGCGGCCTAGGCCGCACATGACCTCGTCGAAGATAAGGAGGATGCCGTGACGGTCACTGAGCTTCCTTAGGCGCGGGAGATACGTCTTAGTGGCAGGTGCGGCGCCGAGAGTTGCGCCGACGACGGGCTCGACGATGATGGCTGCGACCGTCTCGGGACCAAGCTCGTCAACCTTGGCCTCAAACTCGGCGATAAGACTGTCCTCGTACGCCTCTTCAGTACGCCCGGCGCCATCCGCGTCGTAAAAGCACCGACTGACATGGTGAAACACCGGGCTTAACACCGGCCCGAACGTCGCCCTCCGGGCCGGGTTATTCCCCGCCGCGAGGGCTCCCAGCGTGTTACCATGGTACGAGTGCGTCCGCCCAATAAAGTTAACGCGCGCGGGCTCTCCGCGGTAAACGTGGAACTGGCGCGCAATCTTGAGCGCAGACTCAACGGCCTCGGAGCCGGAGCACATGAACGAGGCCTTTGCAAACGCGCCGCGGCTCTCGGACAAAAGGAGCGCCGCGAGTTGTTCCGCGGGCTCCGACGTGAAGAAGAGGGTGTGGGCGAAGCTGAGGCTGCGCACCTGGGCGACGATGGCGTCGATGACTTCCTGGTTGCTGTGGCCGAGGCACGAGACGGCGGCGCCGCTGCTGCCGTCGAGTATGCGGCGGCCCGAGCGGGCGATGAGGAAGACGCCCTCGCCGGAGACGGCCTCGGGGTAGGTCTTCTCAAGGGAGCGGTGGAAGATGGCGGAGGACATTGTGACGAGGGGTATGCGAGGTTCGTCGAGGTTTTGAAGGAAACGCGGGGAGTAATTCAACGTATAATTCAACGTATAGTCGTTTTGTCGTCCGGTCTTGCTGGATAATGCAACAACTGAATAGGCAAGAGTCGGTCTCGTTTCGCGCGTCACGACATCAGCCCGACCATTTTATGTAAAACGCCGGCTTCGGACCTCAGTCCGCACGGCATGTCTTCGGAGCCCGGAGGAGAATGACTCGTAGGCCTACGTCCGGCATCGGCTCCGGGAGCGGAAGGTCAACTAGGATCGTCTTCCGAGTGTGACGCGGGCTGCCAAAGGAAGCACGAAGCGGGACCGGGGAACGAGTGCAACTTCCTGTTTTGGGCAAGCACGGGCCGCCTCTAGCCGCTAGTGGACCGAGACCCCGCACTGGGGTATGTTGGCCTAGTCCGGTTCAGTTGGTTCCCAATACCCTCACTGCGAAGTATGAGCTCCCCACAGGATTCCATGTTAATGCGTGCCTCTGGGGTCCTGGAAGGCGAACGATGGATAACCTTTTGCGTATATAGAAAGTTCGTAATTTGAGAACAGAGAAACCAGGTAAAGCCAAGCAGAAAAGTTCTCTTACCAAGAAGTTTATTATAGCCCAAGTAGCCTCGGATGGATCAATACTCCAGAAGACTATAGCCTACCGACTGACAGACTTAATCTCCTTTTTCAATGAAACAGCACGACCAAGCTCAACTTCAATGGTTACCAGGTGCTTCGTGATAAATTGTTCGATATACCCAGAGTCCTCAACGAAATCCCGGGCTGCACCACGAGCCGCAAACTAAAGTCACCGGTATCATCCACCCCGAAGCCCTGACAAGCAGCCTTGACGGGCTTTGTGTTTTCCGACGGCAGCGCCCGTTGTGAGACTCTCGGATCCACGCACCCTTTGCTGGTAATGGTCCTCCGTAACCTCGTGGACTGGCTGCGCGTCGAAGATGACAAAAGCGGCCGGCCGACGACGTCAGACGAATCCGGATTTACTTCTCGCCCTTTTTCTGAAATGGTGCGTTTACTAAAGGGCTCTACTTTGCGTTTTGATAGTTTGACGGGGGTTCCGGGTCTTCCCCGTCTGCAGAGTCGAAGCTGGCCGGGAGCCTGCGGGGTCCGCGGGTATATACCTAGCCGTACAAGTTCGAGTCTTAGCGGGTGCTGTTTACAAGAACGGGGAACCCTCCGTTGAGAGGGAAGGCATGTACAAGGCGAAGGTATAGAGGTTCTTGGGGGTATCTTTCTTCTAGAGTTCCATTGTAGTAGCGACTGTCTTCCAGGCAGGCGTGTAAGACCTAGCTGCATATTGTCTAGAACCTCACGCCAGTCCCAGACGATCCCTGTATGGCTACTACTATTCTAGCTAGAGTGGGATGGAATGCGGTACGGGACAGAGTGATCAAGTCGGGGCCAAGACACTGGAACCCACATTCGTCTTCTCATTCGTATCATCTAGCCGTAGACTGTGGATCAGACCGTGAAGCGACAACCTATTCTAGCTAGGTTATGCCAAAATGCAAAACATCCCCCTTTTCCAACACAAGACTAGATGAGCCCACCCAAGTCTCTCACCTTTGACGAGCCCGTCCATCAGGGGCCGCCAAGTACAAGATGCGAAAAAGAAACCAAGAACCTACTCGTGCACTACCCAGCAATCGACAAGATATAAGAAGTAACAAGCTCCATATGCTCGCTCGTAAGCTTCATCGAAACCCTCAAAAGCTCCCACGCAACGTCCCTCTCCTCCCTCTGCATCCGCGCCCACGCTTCCTCGCTCAGGAACCAAACCGCGCAGTCCCTCTCGACCGTGACCGTCGCCGTTCGCCTCGTCTCAGAGAAGAACGGCAGCTCCCCAAACGTCGTGCCAGCCACGATGCTCTCGCAGAGCCACCCTTGCGGGAGGTCGTACTCCTCGCGCAGGACGCCCCGCTCGACGAGGTAGAAGCCCCGCGCCTCCTCGCCCATGCGGAACAGCACGGTTCCGGCAGAGTGCGTCCGCCGCGTAAAGTACGGGGCAGCGCGGAACCAGAAGTCCTCGTTCTCGTCGCTTAGGCCCTGGAAGACCTGCAGCATGAGGCGTAGCGGCTCGCGGAAGCTCTGCCAGCGAGGGTGTCGGACCGCCTCGGCGTCCGTGAGGGACCGCTGCGCCGCTTCGCGGAGGTGGGCGGCGCGCGGGGAGCCGGTGGGGTGCTCGAGGAGGGAGGGCCCCGCGGCGGGGGGCGTGGCGCGGGGCTGGTGGCTTGCGTCTGGGGCCGGCGCGGTGACGGGGCTGGTGGCTTGTACGGGCGGTGTGTTGGTGAGGGCCTCCTCCAGGCTGGCGTAGTACGTCTTCAGGAGCTCGTTCTCGCAGCTCTCGAGCGCCGAGTTGAGGTCCGGGAGAATCATGACCTCGATACCGTCGCTCCCCACGCCGACCGCCCTCAGGGTGCGGCTCAGCTGGCCGGACCCCTCCACCCCGCTGAGTAGGAGGATGATGCCCTTCTTGTCGAGGATCCGGCTTATCCGATTGAAGGCCTCGCCGGCGGAGTAGTCCACGCCCGTGACATGCCACAGGTCGATGACGAGGAAGCGGATGGGCCGCTCCGTGAAGGACGCGTCGTCGATGAGGCTCCTTACCCGCTCCTCGACGCTGCCTATAGTGCCGAAGAAGAGGTAGCCGGAGAGCTTGACGATGAAGATCTGGCGCCCGACTTGGTGGAGGTAGTGGCTGTGTGAGTGGTTTCGGCGGACGGTCGACGTCAGGGTTTCTCCTGAATAGGCCGCCCTTATAGCCGGCACCCGCGCCGTCTGGACGACGAGGGTGACGAAGGCGAGCAGTATGCCGATACCGATTCCGACAACAAAGTCGTAGACTCCCATGATCAAGACAATCACAATAACCTGGCAAAAGCATGTCAGGACACTTATGTTTCACGACGGATGCATGCGCTCGACCAACTTACAGTTAGGTACTCCATAACCTTGAGTTTCTTCCTCGGCAGCCACACGGCCTCCCGAAGCAACTCAAACCCAAGATCAAAGATAAGGGTTCCAACCATCATTACTGGGATAAACTCAATGGTTGACGGCCCAATCATCATGACCAGGAATGTAAACGCCGCGAGCATGAACCCGGCCAGTCGCGAGTCACCGCCGGACCTCATGAAGAACATGGTGTTGGCGTAGACGAGGTAGTTCTGGATGCTCCCCGCGAGGCCAGAGATGAAGTTGGAGTAGCCGTGAAGCCTGAGTTCCTGGTCGAGGTCGGCGTTGTCCTCGCCCGTGTTCAGGGCAAGGGCGGGGACGTTGATCGGGACGTGCAGGATCCCGAAGAAGGTCAGAGCGAACATGGCGGGTATGGTCTCGGCGAGAGCGTCCCAGCGGACTATTTTGAAGTCTTGGGTACACATTAGCCTGGTGGTCGGTAGGCGGAAGGAGAAATACTCGTAGAACACTCACTGTATAGGGTGTAAAAGTACCACCAGGGCTCTCCTGCAGGAGGACCTTCAAAGATCCATCCATCATCCCGAAGGCCATCTATCTCGACATGGTCGATGGCGAGCACACAGAGGTAGAATAGGATTGGGATCGCAATAATGAAGAGGGGCAAGAAGTACTTTGACCTGATCTTCGACTGCCCGTAGAACAACATGGTCGCCAGCGCGAATGGCGCAGTCCATAGGGGTAGGGTCTCCGGATGGAGCAGTCGCTTCAGGGTGTCCATGTTATACTCGATACCACCGTCGAGCCGGGCCGAGACTTCGAATCCTGTGACAACCAGGAAGAAGCCCACTCCCCCGATACACCCGATCAGGATGTGCCGAGGGATGAAGCCGACCATGTAGCCGAACTTGAACTTGCCCATGAGGTAGAAGACAGTCCCAGTCAGAAGTGAACTCAGGGAATAGGACAGAATGGTCGTCGCAATGACCGCGTCCGGGTTCTCCTTCCCTACCCTCAATGTGATGGTCTCCGCCATGTTGTGGAAGAACGGAACAACTTCGATCTAGTTGGCTGTGGTGAGTATATTACGCGAGTCTGTAGTGACGTAGGGATGCCTTACCAGTTCTGACCCGACACCGCCCTTAAAGATACTCCCCGAGGAGAAAACAAGCTGAGACGCTATGGTACTGACATAGAAGATGGAAATGCCCGCTGATCCAAGATGTGAAAATATGGGGCTCGCAAGGGGGAAAAGAATCATGCCTGGGCGAGTAAGCAGCTGTTCCAGACCAACGGGTAATCAGACCAGACGTACCATAAGATAACGCATCCAGAATGTTCAACAGCAACCCGACAACAACAGCGGGCATGTAAGACGCGGGCGCCACCACAGCGCTATGCCATACCGCCTTCCCATCCCACTTGCTCGGGTTAGTCAGGACGGCGTGGTACTTCGCTGCCCCAGACCTCGCCCGGTGCTGCAACCCCCGCAGCCCGGACGGCCGCCACGGCCCTTGCGCCTCGACATCGCCCATACCGCGCCCAGCCCGCACGCTGCCTTGCTTCGAGCTGTCGTGGCTTAAGAGCGGGGTCTGCTCGTCGACCTCGGGCACCGTCTCCAGCCGGTGGGACGTCTCCCGCGCGAGGCGCGACCCGTTCGCGGAACCGCCCTCCCCCGCGTCGTCGGCGTCCTCGTCGGAGCTAGACCTCCGCGCATCGTCAGTGCTAGCGCCGCCTTCCTCCTCGCGGGTAGCTTCCGGCGGCGAGCTCCGGAGCAGGTTGGTCAGCATTGAGGGGCTCTCCTGGGCGCTGCCAGCCTGCGGCGCGGGGGGCTGGAAGGAGGGAGCGATCAGCGAGAAGCTCGCGCGCCGGGGCTGCTCGTTCTGCGCGCGGCCGCCGTGCTTCCCCGGCCCGATGGTGCTCGTCTCGGAGACGGGCGGCGAGCGCGATATCGTACGCCCGAGGAGGGCGGGGCTGGCCTTGTGCTGGCCGTGGGACAGGGCGTAGGACGCAAGGTCCGCCGTGTCCTTGCGGACGCTCTGCGCCAGGTACGCGCTATCCACGGGAGCTGCTGGTCGGGTGGGGACGTCAGTTGCTCTGCGGCTATCCGTGCGTCGGTGGCGGATCCCACGTACCGTTCCTCTCGCCGATGCTCTCCTGGATGAAGGACCGGATGGGCTCCCGGTGGACCGGGGACCCGGGCCTTATCGGGGTCGGCCTCGCGGCGCTGCCGGGGGACTGCTGCTGCTGCGGGCTCGTTGCCCGGCCGGGACTGGTAGATCGCCGAGAGGCGTCATCGCTCGCGCGCCTCTTGCTGAGGTAGAGACCGAGAACGGGCGACGACATGTCCGAGACTGCCGCGTCAACCTGGGGTCAATGGCACCATGAGACGAAGTTCAGGCTGGCGGCGTGCGGAGGAGCATGGGTTGGATAATGATGTAAGCCTGGACCAGGAAGACGAGATGCGACGTCTGTTAAGCCGCGGATTGCCGGGCGAAGCGGGCCTGGTATACCGGCAGGTTGCGAATGCTATCGCAGAGATCGACTATGAAAAACAATGGGACGAAGCTGGCGCGAGAAGTCAAAGTCCCCATGTGAATGGCGCCAATGGTCGACCACGCTTTGGGGTTTGGTTTGAGTGGGACGCTATCGATAAAATAGCGGGCACCGAAAAAAAATAGCGCGGAATCCTGCTGTATGCTGTCCGCGTGATGATATCACCGCGCAGCGTAGCAACGAACCTCGATTCGTACTGTAGCGTAGCAAACATGCCCCTCTCCAATGGAAACAACTACGGACTAGTCGACCGGGCTCGGTTAAGCAGACTGCAGGAGATGCTGGTTCCTGCCCGGCTCTGCAGGCGAACCCAAGTCCACAGGTCAGAGCTTGCTCTTTTGAGTTTGCCGTTTGCGTTCCTCACATGCCCGCGTCTTACATCGATCGGAGAGCTAGTTTCAGAGTGCCACGGGACGATGCGATACTTCGTAGAACACGTTTTGAGTAACTCATCGAGCTTCTGTAGATCAGTCACACTCGACGTCAATTCTGTCCGACCTGTGGGTTTCACCCGCCCTCTAAAGCGCTAAGGAACGCTCGGTGTCTGTCCTGTCGCACCCTCGCTGTCATGATGTTCTCGTGCCGACGTTCCATCGGCCGTCAGATCGTATCCAGACCCCTCATCCTCCCCGATTCGTTTTGCGCACATGTCGGATCTGACACGTACTGTGACACCCGGACCATGAGTCCGAACAGCAACTGAAGTAGTGTAGCTGGACTGTGATGTTCCATCAAGTCCGCATATGCTCTGGGTGCCCGTGACGGGGTCACCCTGCGTACCCATCAATAGCAGCTCCTATTAAGCCCAACGCTCCTTCAACTCAGCTTCTGGAGATACCCCTGCGCAATCAACCGCTCGACGTCGCCATGCCGCACGTTCAGCTGGCTGTTCTTCGTCAAAGTGATGGGCCTATTGTATCCGATCTGTTAGCAAATCATATCCGTCGACGTACTTTCAGGGTTCGTACTCACCCATACTCCGTCTCAATCGTCCCCGCATCCTTCAAAACCCTGACATCAATAAACAAGTCCCTCGGCGGCTCCAAACTCCCCGTCAGATCGATATCCGTCCACTGCCCCTTATACGCCGCCAGCAAATCCCCATAACTCCTCACATACTCCTCCTCCGCCGGACTCAAACTACTCTTCCCCACCTCCCCCGCCCCAGGCCTGCCCCCATCCCTCACCTGACCCCCCGACAGGTCCACAACGTCGTAACCCCTCCACACCAGCTCCTCCAGCTTATCCGTCCTCGTGCGGTGGTACGCCAAAAGGCACCGCTTGTTCCGCCGCATCGACATGTAGTCCACGAGCAGGGTGCAAGCCGTCGCGGGGTTTGCCGAGGGGTCGAAGGAGCCCTGGAAGGGCTCCATTATGGCCGTGACATCCTCGTCGAGGTCACGAATCTCGCGCGTCACGGCCTGGACAAGCTCCGTCTGGTAGGGCGGGAGGTGCGCGAGGTTCTGCGTCCTCTTCGCGTGGAGGACCTTTGGGCGCGTTAGTTCGAGGATTCAGGCGCGTATTATCTGCGGGCCGCTGAGAGGGGAGACGCACCAATTTGTTCCCTTGGTCTCCGTACATTTTGACGGCAATCGAGCGACGCGAGGCGGACGATCACCAGGGCAGCCAGACTGTTATAATTTGCGGTCTCGACACCTGCACATGGCATCGGCGTTGTACAGGGGAGGGGCTTCCAGCACGCGGCGCGTAGCGCATCAGGACGGACGTAATTATTACCCCACCATGTCTCGTTGCCCCACATCGAGCCTCCCTCGCCAAGGGAGGGCTTTTTCTCCTCTCTGGGCTTCCATTTACTCTTACGAGGCAGACGAGATGGCTTCAGTAAAAAATGAGAAGGCACCGCGGGCACTTCCGCCAGGGCTATTCACGGGATAACATGGCGATCGATTCGATCTTCTATCTAGAGCCCTTTCTAGGCCAGCTCGACGAGCGGCTATGTCTACATGGGCTCTCAGGACACGCAATATGGTTCAGATAAGGACGGAAATTTGTTTGCATGACGCGACATTGGCTTTTCATAATTTCATCTCTATACGAGTATGGATTCATCCGTGGCCAAGTCCTTCGCGTCCCCGGGCACCGAGGGCCGCGTCAGAAATCGAAAGCAGAAACCCGGCCGACCCATACCCAAACACCCTCATATTTCCCAACCCTCATAAACCAGTCGTAAACGTCATACATTTCTTTAGAGCTTCTGCATGGCAGCAACGTCCGTGGACTGAACGTAGTCCTCGATCTCCTGGATCTCCTCCTCGAGGTCCGAGACGCTGATCTTGTCGTCCTCGACGACGATGTTGATCTGGAGCTTCTTGATACCGAAGCCGATGGGGACAAGCTTGGAAGCACCCCAGACGAGGCCGTCGTGCTGAATGGCACGGACAGCGGCCTCGAGCTCACCCATGTCGGTCTCATCATCTGGAGATACAACGTTAGACTATGATGCCGTTGATAGGAGGACCCCGTATGTCGAATGGTAAGGGGGCCGTTGTCCAGTGAGAGCACTTACCCCAGGGCTTGATGTCCATGGTGACGATCGACTTGGCGGCGATCTTGGGCTTCGCCTCCTTCTTCTTCTTGTACTCAGCCAGGCGCTCCTCACGGATCTTGGCCGCCTCGGCGTCCTCCTCCTCCTCGTCACTGCCGAAGAGGTCGACGTCCTCCTCCGCGTCGGGGTTGACGGCAGGGTTCACGGTCACCTCGCTGGCATCGGGGCCGTAGGTGGTGTACTCCTGCGAGGCATCGCCGGGGAGGTTGGAGAACTCGCCCTCGTGCGAGGCGATGTGCTTGTACCAGCGCGCGGCGTTGGGGTACTTCTCGGCGTCAGGGGCGGACTGGACGGCCTTGAAGACGGCAACATCAGCCTGCGAGGGAGCGTCGCTTTGGATCACTGTTAGCGAGCCATTCTGCTTTGGGTCGTGAACCGCGCCAGGTGGCGGGGTAGAGGTATGCGACAAAAGCGGGGAAGTGATAAAACCCGTGGAGGGGTAATGGGATCAGAGTTGCACGATGTGCTGGATGTGTCGTTCAAGTAGCAGGTCTTGAGTCTGCCTCAGAAACACGGACCAATTTTCCTCATCATAAAGCCCAATGGTCGAGTGACCAAGAAAACGCAAACGAGGGATGAATGGCAGAAGAATCAAGACTTACCCAACAATGTACGACCGGGTGGTCACCCAGCTGTTGAGCACTGAGGCGAGTTAGACAAGCTTGGGTGCCTCGAGTTGGGTCTAGGGCAGGAGTCTTGACGCACTGGAGAGACCAGCATCGGAAAGAAGGTCGGTGAAGCCCATTTTGTTGATGGATCGAAGTATGTAATCTCGATTGGAACTTGAGGAGTCGAAGGGAGAGAAGCGCGAGGTTGGAAGAAGGAGAAATGTGTTGGGTTTTAATGGATTTGGGATTGCGGCGGGGTTCTAATCTTCCTAACGAAATTTTCTCCTCGTGGACTGGGTAACGGGAAACGAGGGGAACCTGCCCCACTCCAGGCCGTCCAGGTGCTCCGGCCAATTGGCGCGAGGCTCTAGCCCCCCAGCACCAGAGTGGCGAGCGAGTAAGCTGTTAGCAGCTGTCTGCCACATGGCGGCCATTTCTCATTGGCCGGAGCTGACGCGACAGCCAACCCTCTGCCTACGTCGATGTCGCCCCAGCTGCTCCCAGCACCTCAGCCTTGAGCTTCGAAGCTGTTCTCCCAGTTTGGAAAGAGCGACCTCAGCAACTGAACAACACGGGGCCTCCTCTCTCCATCTTTAAACCTCGCCAGATACTCTTCATCACCCCATCCCTTTCCTGACCGCGATATATCGACAACCACAGCCATGTCGATAGTTCCGATCATCACCTTCAAGGCGGGCATCTGCGACGTCGATGTAAGCTGGGCCCCGTAGCTCCATTCCGTCACGACACAGGCACTGACAGCTTCATCGTTCAGCAATCAGCAGAGCCGCCGTACAAGGTGACACCGAGGCCTGAGAAGGGGTACATCTACCTTTACCAAGAAGATGGTAAGAGCGCAGCAATCCGACGTCCAACTCAAGAGCCCCGGCCTCTCGGCCACTGACACGTACTAGACCTGGTCCATTTCTGCTGGCGCGAGCGGACCGCTGCCCTCGATAACCCCGAACTCGACCTCGTGATGGTCCCCACCGACGGTCACTTCGTCCCCTACACGCACGAGAGTCCGAGCTCCAAGACGAACGGCCGTCTCTTCGCCCTCAAGTTCTCCTCCTCCTCCCAGCGGCACCTCTTCTGGCTTCAGTCCAAGCCCCAGGGCCGTGACGGCGACCCGACCTGGCTGAGCCCCAGGGACCGCAGGATTGGCGAGGTCGTCGACGCGCTGCTACAAGGCGAGGAGCCCGACATCGCGCAGGAGCTGGCGTCGGTCAGGAACACCGATGGTGGCGGTGACGACAACGACGAGACCATGGAGGATGTCGAGGGGACCCATGACCCGCACGAGCACAGCCGGGGCGGGAGTGGCGGCGCGGGTCCCGGCGCTACTGGCGGAGATGTGAGGGAGGAGGGTGAGGGCGCTCGAGAAGGCGGCGCCGACGGCGGGCGAGCGTAGGTAATACCTCAGCACTATGTTCTGTCTGTTTTACGACCGGCCATGACGGGGCGCTTACCTGCTCTCGATGTTCCGAGCGTTGGAAAACCTGGAGGACGGGGGGCAGGGCGCCTTGCCATGTATTCCTAGATCTTGTGTACAAAATGAATGCTGCACAGTCTCCAGTGCGCCCAGTCGGCCGACCCAATTTCCCAGCCCATAAGATCCAGGCTTAGCGACGAGAGCGCTAACGTGATTTCAGGGCATCATCGTTTGATCCGAACGACGCGGCGTCATCCGCCGTGAGGAACCTACTGCAATCTCTCTCCGGCGGTGCGGGCGCTGGCCAGTCGGGAGGCGGTCAGTCAGAGGAGGAAGCTTACCCGTATCTAACGCATCTCCTACCGAAGGAGGCGACTCTACCCGTGCTTGGAACGGCTTCGGAAGAGTACATCGACAAGCTTCTAACCCTCCTGCCTCCCGCCGTCGTCATGCTAGCAGCCGGCTCCGGGACGAGCGCCTCGATTGCCGATCCGTCGCCTGACTCTCTAGCAGCGGCGCGCACGTCGCTGAGCATGGGAGCTAAGAAGGCGCTCCTCGAGAAGGTCCTGCGCAGCCCGCAGTTCCACCAGTCATTGGCGAGTCTGTCGCTGGCGATCAAGGACGGGGGCCTCCCGAACGTGGCGGACGCGCTGGGGGTCAAGGTGGCCAATGGGGGCTACATGAGGGGTGGGGGGATGCCTCTTGGGGGCGATGGAGCCATCAAGGCCTTCGTGGAGGGCGTGAAGAAGACGGTTGAGGAGGAGCAGGACTAAGCAGCATGCATTCGGTTGTTCTTAGGGTCGGTCCTTTTATCAGAGACCTTGATCTCTCTCATGTGAGGGGGGACCCCAGCTTAGAGCAGAGTAAATACAAACATGCTGGATTCGAAAGATGCACGGGTTCTCTCTGTGACGAATCTATTCATAACCACCTTTGATGTTAGGAAGACGTGAGAGCAGCTTGGATAGTGCGATGGTGGTGGCGGCCCACTGGAGCGTCTGAGCTACACATTTCCAGGGTGGTGCTGCAGCAGTGGTGCAGTGTGACCCCACCCACGTCACTCTGCACCCACCTGCACCCGCCAACCCACCTCCGGAAGCTTTATTCGGGAACTACTTCCTTCCTTCATCGCCTCATTGTAAACACCTGCACAGCAACAGAACCGCGACACACTTCACCCTGCTCACACCTTACCTTGAGGGGCTCTTTAGACAGTCGGAACAATGACGGGCACGGCGTTATCATTCCCCACGAACGTGGAGGAATTTGGCAACGATGACCGCATCTCATATTCGCGCCTCACCCAGACGTACATTGGGGTCCACGACGACGGCTCCGAGTTCGAGTTCTACCCCAAGCTGGGCCGATGGGTCATTGCGAAAGAAGAGCACCATGATGCGGACTCGCCGGAGGACGAGGATCTCGACCCCGCCTCGGCATCAAACAAGAGGAAGACGAGCCCGCTAGATGACGAGGTAAGCTGTACCAATGCGACGGATTCCCCTCTTCTGCCCGGCACATGGACCACGACCTGGAACGTATGAGGATCAATTACGTGCGAATGGAAGCTAACGGAGCGACGCTTTGCGTGCGACAGGAGAACGCAAACCAAGGCAAGAAGCTCCGCCCTACCAAGAAGCCCAAGCCCCCGCCGGCCCCCCGGCAGAACACAGCCGTCTACGTCACCGGCCTCCCCCACGACGCGACGGTAGACGAGGTCTACGACCTCTTCTCGAAGAAGGGCGGCGTTATCGCCGAGGAGATCGACAGCGGCAAGCCGCGGATCAAGCTGTACACGGACGAGCGGGGCGACTTCAAGGGCGACGCGCTGGTTGTCTTCTTCAAGCCGCAGTCGGTGGAAATGGCCATCATGCTCCTCGACGAGACGGACTTCCGGTACACGGACTCGGGCCTGTCGAGCGGCAAGATCAGGGTGCAGGCCGCGGACTCGAGCTACAAGAAGACGAGCTACGATCAGGAGCCTGCCAAGGCGGGTAACGGCGGTGAGAAGCCGAGGCCCAAGAGTGACCGCGACAGGCAGAAGATTATCAAGCGGACGCAGAAGCTGGATGCTAAGCTTGCCGACTGGGATGATGACGACCCGCAGCAGGAGGAGACGCGCGTGTCAAAGGTGGTGATACTCACGCGCATGTTCACGCTTCAGGAGCTCGAGGAGGACCCGGCGGCGCTGCTCGAGATCAAGGAGGACATTCGCGAGGAGTGCGAGAAGCTGGGCGAGGTGACCAACGTGGTGCTGTACGACCTCGAGCCGCAGGGCATCGTGGCCGTCAAGTTCAAGAGGCCCGAGTCGGCGGACGCGTGCGTGGACTTGATGCAGGGGCGGGCGTTTGCGGGGAGGGTGGTTGAAGCGAGGCTCTCGTTTGGGAAGGAGAGGTTTAAGCAGTCGGGCAAGAAGGATGATGAGAGCGACGAGGAGTGAAAAGTCTCTCCCGCCCCGGGAGAGACTTGGAAGTGTACGGTTTTGTAGACCTGGTTTCAGTGTACGATATCAAATATTATACCCTACGTTACACATGCACCCGCTCCCCCCTTTCCAATGCCACCGCGTGGATATCTCCCATCTCACACTACTCTAGTGCCGTCACGTTGATGCTCATTTCCTCCGCCGTTACGAACCAGACGGCCGCCTCGATGATCTGGAAGACTACCCGCAGCTCCTCCTCGTCTACATGTAAAGATCAATCAGCTAAAAAGCCCCTCCCCAGACTCGGACGCCAAGGATAGAAAATAACAACGGTATCAAGGGGATCATACCTCTCGGCGCATAAATCATGACAAACGTCTCCTTGACGTGTACATCCCTCCTCGCAAGCGGATGCCTCTGCCCCCATCCCCCCTCCAACACCGCCGCGATATCCTCTGGGTGCAGACTCATGTGCATCGACCGGTCGGAAGAGTGTACGTGGAGAATCTCGCCCCGGCACGTCTCGTTCGCCGGCCACCGCGCAAAGAGGCCGAGGCCATGCTTCTCGAAGCAGGACCGCGCGGCGGTTAGCCTCTGCGGGTGCGCGCCCGCCAGTGCCCGCACCGTTGCGCGCAGAGAGAGGTACGGCGCGTCCGGGGCGCGCTGGTTGAGCTGGCGGTGGGGGATCAGGCCGGCGACGCTGGGTCTAGGCCCGGATCTCCGGGGGAGGTTCCGCCGGGAGAGGATGCCGTGGGAAGGGGTACCGGACGGGTCTGGGGCCGGCGGGGAGAAGGGGTCCGCGAGGGCGAAGAGCCGAAGCCAGGTTATGGACAGGTAGCTTCTGAAGGTTGAAGGGACGCCGCCGCGGCCTAGGTTGAGGAAGTTGCGGTAGTCGTGGCGGATGAGGACGGTGGTTGCGGCGGCGGCGATGAGGAAGGTGAGGTGGAGGGGTGCGGTAAGGTTGACTGTTAGGATTGAGATGACGGCGAGGGTGAGGAGGGCGCGGGGAGTAAGCTTGACTGCTAGGGCCTCCTGGTGGGGGATGAAGTCCGAGAAGGAGTCCGGGGATTGGGCTCGATGAGCATCCTTTTCGGGGTGGGGGACTCGGGTATCAGACATCTTGACAGGCGCGATGAGAGTTGGCGATGGAGAAGAGTCTAGGTCAGGTCAAGAACGCAGAAGAGGCCAGCAGGACATGGGCATTCGCTCGGAAGCCAGAAGCGAGTAGGCGCACGTCATATATATACTTGTACATATATAAGATCAAGGCATGAATTCCTATCACGGTGGGTCGCGGACGCGGTAAGCCCCCGCGCATGCCGGTTTCCTGACGTATTTTGGCTTCGGTTGGACTACCTGGTGATTGGATGGCAGATGGGGAGCTCTTTCCCCACGATGTGTGGCGATAGGCTCGGTGGGCTAGTGTCAGCGTGTGGTTCAACTTAAGCATGGCGGCGTGGCGGGGGAGCCAGCCAGTGCCGGGACAGTGGTGGCCAGGGACACAAGCGCCACGTATCACGTTGGCATGTTCGTGATAGGGCGCTATCGTGATTTGGGATTGAGGTTGTAGCTTGCGACGGAGACGCCCTAAACGGTGAAGTATCCTGATAGAGCGTTGGCCCATGGACGATGTATGTGCTGGGAGGTGCTGAGAGGCCCTGGGTATGACGTCAGTTTCGTCTCTTCGGGTTCCTCCCCGCTAGGATTGAAGTCAAGCTTCGCTGAGCCTTGTGGCGCAATGCATGGGCTGGCCCCTGAAGGGCTTACATGCATGGGGCGAGCAATTGACATGGAGGCATCATCTCTTACCCACCAGATCTCACTCGAGTTATGGTCGAGGAGTGCAGATGCATGCGGGGAGCTACAGTACATGGAGGGGCAGAATGGGGAAGTATTTGCCCCGCTTGCCTGACTCGTAATTTTAGTGGATGCGCTCAATTTCCGCGTTCCATGCCATCAACCGGCACCACACCGTGTAAGACCCGGAACACGCTGTTAGAGTGAAGTCGCCTCGCGAGCCCGCAGCAAGGACACTATGGGCCAAGCAGGATCCGAGATGCCGGGCGAAGCGGCCAGCTCATTGTCACAGTGAGTAGAGGCAGCGCCAAGGTGTCTGTCACCAGGAAGAGGGCCCCGGAACTAACATCGCGGAGTCCGCTCAAGATATTCGACGCTGCGAGGGCAGCGGACCGCTTCGTTTACACCTCGGCGCCCATGGTCCGCTACAGCAAGGTGAGACGCGCCCGGCCACCCTGACTTGTAGAGGTTGGTTCGCGGGCTTCGACTGACGCGGGGGTAGCTGGCTTTCAGGCAGACGGTTCACGAGTACGGCGTTGATCTGTCGTGGACGCCCATGATTCTGGCCAAGGAGTTCAACCGGAACCAGATCGCCCGGGACAGCGGTAACACTCCCCTCTCCATACCTTCTCTCCATCCCCCATCCCCTTCCCCCGTACCCTTTCCCCGTACCCTTCCCATTCCTTTCCCTTTCCGTTCTCCCCGTCAGAAATCTCACGCGAAGCAGACTTCACAACAACCCGCAACCCCAACCCAACAATAGTTCAGTTCGGCGCCAACGACCCCCAGGAGCTCTCCCGCGCCGCCACCCTCGTCGCCCCCTCCGCCAACGGCGTCGACCTCAACTGCGGGTGCCCGCAGTCGTGGGCCTGCGCCGCGACTCTGGGCGCCGCGCTGATGGAGAGGCGGGAGCTGGTGCGGGACATGGTTGTGGAGACGAGGGGGGCGCTGGCGAGGGAGGGGTGGGGGAGGGATAAGGAGGGGGGAAAGGGGAGGAGCGTTAGTGTCAAGATTCGGGTGCACAAGGACTTGAGGTAGTGTATCACGCTCTGCTCTGACGCAGTGACGGGTCTGTAGCTGCTTGCTAACACCGGCGTAGGAAGACGGTCGACTTTATGAACACGGTGATAGGGAACCCCCACGAGCCGCTCGTGGACTTTATTACCATCCATCCCCGGACAAGGTCCACGCCCTCCACAGCACCCATCAACACCGAGTCTCTCGCCCTCCTCGCCTCCGAATTCGGCCACAAGGTCCCCCTCCTCCTGTCCGGCGACGTAAACACCCTCTCCCACCTCCCCTTCTCCAACCCTAACCCCAACCCCAACTCCTCCTCCGTCTCTTACGCCGACCCCTTCGACCAAACCCAACCCAACCCCGCAACGCCCTCCTCCACCAAAATAGCAGGCCTAATGTCCGCCCGCGCCCTCCTCTGCAACCCGGCCCTCTTCGCCGGCCACCAAACCTGCCCCTGGCCAGCCGTCGAGTCCTTCATGCTCAACGCCGCACGCGCACCCCTCCCGCTGCGCCTCGTGCAGCACCACCTCGGCGAGATGTGCGGGCCGGGAATGGGGGCCGACAAGGCGGCTCTGCTGGACAAGAGGGAGAGGGGGGTGCTGTTGGGGCTGGGGAGTATGCTCGAAGTTGTGGACTTTATGGACGAGATGATTGAGTTGAAGACGGGGAGGGTCGGCGGTGTGAGGAGGGTTTGAGAGGCTTGGTGCATTGGTGTATCTTGCCTGAGCTAGAGCTTGAGATACCCAACAATAGAACGACGGGCCGGTCTGGGGGCAACAGAACGGCTAACATCAAAGTACGGGATCCGACCGTGCTAGGTTTCTCATTGACTGTATTGGTTCATCTATCATGGGTATCTCATAACTTTTCCACCCGAGCCAACCTCACCCGTATTAGAAAAGCAAGCCAACGCCCAACCCCCCGACCTGCCCCCGCCCCCGTACCTCTCCCCCTGTCCGCTACCCGACACACGCAGCTAGCGGCGCTGGTTCATGAACCCCGCACGGAGCGCTAATATCTGGGACCGCTCCGCCTCGGGCAGCGCGTCGATGGTGGCCTGCGGGAGCTCCATCACGGCACGCATGAGCGCCTCCTGATCCTGCCCCGCCGGGGCCGCGGGGGCGGCAGGGGGCGCGCCGTACGCGGGCTGAGCGGGCTGCGGAGGGGCATACGGCGTCGCAGCCGTCGGCGGGGTATTGACCATGGGCGGGGGCATCCCGGGGAAGCCGGCCACCGGCGTGGGCTGGTAGCCCATGGCCTGCTGCGGCGGGGGGGCCGCCGCGGGCGCGCCGCCCTCCAGGACGGACGAGATGGATTCGGGCGAGACGAGGTTCATCAGTAATAGCGCCTGGAAGACGGCGTACGCCAGCTGAGGCGCCTGCTGGAGGAGCTCGGTCGCCCGGGCGGGCTCGTTGGTCGCGAGGACCTTCATCTGGGTGAGGATGTCTAGGAGTTGCGCGGGCGGGAGGGTGTTGAGGGTTCGCGAGATGGCGTCGGTGCATGTGACTCCGGGTGGGAGCTCCTTTCCGGCGGGGAGCGGCGGAAGGGTGCTCTGGGCGCTCGACGGCAGGACGGAGCTCATGCCGTTCGACGGGTGTACGTTGGCGGTACCTCCCGCAGACTGTCACGAAGGGTTAGTATATCAGCGACACGCAGGTGCTGGAACAGGCGGGGGACGAACCTGGCCATGGTCTCCGTCGGCATCGTCGTCCCCACCTCCTTCATTAGAGAAGTCCACCCTTAGCCGTCGACCTTTGATCTCGTGGTTGTGAAGATTTCGCACTGCGGATGACGCAGAGTCTGTAGGTAGGAGCCCCAATGTCAGCCCAGTGATAATAATGACAGGTCTGCGGACAAGATCGACATACCAGAGTCGGGATATTCGGCGAAACCAAATCCTTTCGGGCGTCCCGTTTCACGGTCGTAGACGAGACGGAAGTTGACCACCTTTCCAGCACTATTGAAGATCTCGACAATCTGCTCCTCCGATAGGTCTGTGAAGAAGTCAGGATAAGTTCTGCGGCGTGAGGGTAGTCTTCCGAGTGCCATACCATAGGGGATATTCCCTACGAAGACCACGCGGGACGGCGGTTTGCTCGACATTGTGGGATAGTTGGGAAGCGGAGGGCACCGGGTGGGGGTGTTGATAGGATGAGGTGCGCGGTCTTTGTGCTTCGTAGGTCGTCTCTTATAAATGGCGGAGCCTCAATTCACCGAATCGTTAATCGGCAGGATGAGATGCAGAGGTTGGAATGCTTCCGGGTTTCTTGAGCCTTGGATGGAATGCGCAAGGAATAATTCACCGCGCCCGATACAACAAGCTCCGTTGCTCTGCGTCGCCTAGCGTTGAACTTCTTACTTACATAAGCGGCGCCAAGCTAGAATGGACCCCTGGTGGAAACCGCAGCACGCATGCCTCCTGCGGAGCTGTCTGTAAGCAGCGCGGCCCGCCCTACGTGTCAGAAGTGAATTCTGGCCTCAAATTACCCGCGAGCTACCTCGCATCAGCCCGCCCTCGACCCCGTCCCATCCCGGTCTTCGCTCAACATTGCCAGCCTTGGGAAGTGCCAATGGCAGTCCTGTCTCTCTGATCTGATAACAGCATCTACATCGCAGCTCTAGACTCTCCTACGAGCATTACCGCTGGGTTCCCAGAGCTCAAGCTACACTTCTCCGTGTAAGCAAGACCGGAAGGGCTGCCGACCCCGCCGGGCTGTCTTTCGCTATGGCGCCGAAATCGAGGTTCACGAGGCTTGATGCCTTTACGAAGACGGTCGACGAGGCGAGAATCAGGACTACCTCGGGAGGCATCGTGACCATCGTCTCGCTGCTGGTTGTCATGTGGCTGGCCTGGGGAGAATGGAGCGACTGGAGGACGGTGATCATCCAGCCGGAGCTGATCGTCGACAAGGGCAGAGGTATGCGATATCTATCAGCGTCCCTTATTCTTCGCACACTGACGGCGTGGTCCTCTAGGCGAGCGCATGGAGATCCACCTCAACATGACCTTCCCCAAGGTCCCCTGCGAGCTGCTCACCCTCGACGTTATGGACGTATCCGGCGAACAGCAGTACGGCGTCATGCAGGGTGTGAACAAGATCCGACTCCAACCTCAGAAGGAGGGCGGCGGTGTCATCCAAGTCGATGCACTAAAGGCGTGAGTCTGCGACGGATATCATGGCCGCTCGTCGGCTCGGGGTGCGCTGATTCACTAACAATGGGGTTGCAGTGACAAGGATGTGGCCGTCCACCTCGACCCCGACTACTGCGGCGCCTGCTATGGCGCCAAGGCGCCCGACAACGCGGAGAAGCCGGGCTGCTGCAACACGTGCGAGGAAGTCCGCGACGCTTACGCGCGCGAGGGCTGGGCCTTCAAGAGCAACAACGTTGAGCAGTGCGAGCGCGAGCACTACTCTGAGAGACTGGCGGAGCAGAAGCAGGAGGGCTGTCGCATCGAGGGGAGCCTCCGGGTCAACAAGGTGGTCGGCAACTTCCACCTCGCGCCGGGCCGCAGCTTTAGCAACGGCAACACCCACATCCACGATCTCGGGAGCTACCAGGAGCCCGGCCCGAACGGGTACAAGCACGACTTCACGCACATCATCCACTCGCTGCGGTTCGGGCCGCAGCTGCCGGAGGACGTGACCAAGAGGCTCGGCTCCGACGGGCTGCCCTGGTCCAACCACCACCTGAACCCGCTAGAGGGGACGCGCCAGAACACCAGGGACAGCCACTTCAACTTCATGTACTTCCTCAAGATCGTTCCGACGTCTTACCTGCCGCTGGGCTGGGAGAGCAAGGTCCGGCGGATCGTCGACCAGGACAGGTCCGACCTCGGGGCGCTGGGGGCGTCTGGCGACGGGAGCATCGAGACGCACCAGTACTCGGTGACCAGCCACAAGCGCAGCCTGGCCGGCGGAGATGACGAGGGTCATAAGGAGAAGCTCCACGCGCGAGGTGGAATTCCCGGCGTGTTCTTCTCATATGTAAGTTTGATGCTCCTGCCCCCCGCCCCTCCCCCCGTCATCAGCATGTGAGCTAACCGCTCCTGTAGGACATTTCCCCCATGAAGGTCATCAACCGCGAGCAGAAGTCCAAGACCTTTACCGGCTTCCTGACGGGCCTGTGCGCCGTCATCGGCGGCACCCTCACCGTTGCCGCGGCGGTGGACCGCGGCCTCTTCGAGGGCGCGGCGAGGCTGAAGAAGCTGAGGGCCAAGGACCTCTGAGGGAAAGATGAAGCGTCGGGCGAGGTGTAGTGCGTTGCTTATGTGATTTCTTTGCTGTTCGTGTATTGCCAGATATATACTGTAAGCATTTGATTTCCGGAGTTTCTTGGGCGAAGTCTGCGGGGAGGGAAGGGTAAAACCGGTTCTTTTGAGATTTTCAAGCACTTTGTGGTACAGACGGAATTCAAACATGCTTGTACTAGTATACTGTTGCGCGTGGCTCGTGTGTTTAATTGGGTTAAGGCGGGCACTAGTGAGTTCTTATAATGAGGGCCCGACGATCACCGTTGACAGGCGGTCAGACTTTATTAGTACGGATCCGTCGTGTGATCTGCCTTCAATACTAAGCAGCCATAGAGCCGAAGTCGTCAACCTCTGCTCCTCGCCGTCAGCAGCACGGGAACCCGGATCCTGCGATGGTGCCGAACGGAGCCGGCCGCGTTGTCAAGAGGCGGGTGGCCCCGGTGTATCGTGTACCCAGGTACAGACACCGGACCCCCCTGCGCGTCCCTGTGCTCGGGAGGTCGCATGTAGCGGGGGAGAGCGGTACCTGCATCTGCCGCTACTTAGCGTCCAAAATAGTGAGGGGCATCGTGGGTTCCTGACCCGTGGATTGGGCCGCGAGGGGGGAAACGAAATTAAACATGCGGGTGGTGTGCGACATGTGCGGCGTGCGTGGGCGGGCATGGTGGGGTTGAGACGTTTTACAAGGTCCATGTTTATTTCGCTTCCGTTTTTTCCCTTCTTCGCATGTCAGTGGGACGGTTGATTGCTTGCTCCGTATCGGAGGTGTCGCTCATGTTTTGGGCAATATCCCCGTGATGTTCCTTCCCTCCGTGCCCCGGGGCCGGACGCTAGCACCTGCTCATCAAAAGCTTAACCACGCTGAACCCTGCGCGGGGAGCCGCGCCTTGATTGGCGTTTCGGCCGGCACGAGTTCCATGGTCACTTGCACCTTGCCGATGACGCCCCCGGTTGTCTGATTCCTTTTTTTGCTGGTTCCGAGGTGTGAGGAAGGATTTGAAACGTTCGCGAGGGGACTGAAGGCTTTGATGACGGAGGGGAGGGGCTCTGCGTGTGGGGGTGTCGGGGAAACGTCTCACCTGTCGCGGATGGGACGCAGTCTCGATGTGGAGCTGTCGCTTGGGGATGGCGGAGACGGGCCTCTGCACGCCCGAGATGTCCATCAGATCCTCATCCTGTTTCCGCAGGGCGGAAGCCTAGCGGCCGTGATACGATCCCCCACGCCCTTGGATCCTTCTCCTCGCAGCCAGTACTTCAGCACCGCCGGTTCCTTCAATGGCGAAGGTGGCGATAGAGCTCCAAGAACGGTGCCTCAGCCCCAACGTCTTTGCTATTTTTGGACTGGAGACATGAGTGAGCTATAAGTACAGTAAGGATCCACACCAGCGCCATATCGCGCTAGCCCCGGATTCAGTACGAGGTGAAGGTTTCGCGGGTAGACGGCAAAGGCCGAGTCTTTCTTGGGGTCGAGAGGGAGGCGATGTCTTGAGCATCGTATTCCTGGGGCGCGGGGGGCGCAGCGGGAACCAACACAGCTGACCGCGGGGCCAAAGAGGACATGTCTAGGTTGGCTTTCGAAATCGAAGCCAATGATATGTGTCTGGCCCCTTTCATCCATCGACTTTTGCGCATTACATATTGAAGCTGTCGTTGGACGGACGGAAGATAGCATTACGGTCTTTTTCTGATATTAGACATGGGTCACCACAGACGATCCGTTACGCGTACCGTGCTTGGCATACGGTGTCTCAAGCGGCTCAGGGGTAAAGACGCCACAGCGGGCCGCCAGTCACAAGCTTTGCAACCTGGGGTATCATCGCACTACGAGGATGCCCTGTGCGCATGACCAGATGGAGAAGACACCACGAGGGGAGCCAGTGGGACGTCTCTGATTAGGTGATTTCCAGAAACCCATGTTGAACGGATATTGTCGCATGCGTGGATATCAATAGATGCAGGGACCTAATATTGGTCAAGGGCCACGTACGTATCGGTACCTGAACTATTGGGGTTCAAAATTGTTCCCTGTTTTGCACCGTGGTGCTACTGGCGAGACGCGAGTCCCCCCTCTGATTTTGAACAGGGACAGGGGTGGCATGTGGCTCATTTGCTCTTCTAGCGTGATAATTAGCGTGCTTCCATGGGCAAGTCCCTTGGGCCGATCGACCCCAGGAGGTGGGTTTTGATACTGTTGCAGCGCAGCGCCCTTCTCGGTTCCGTTGTTGCCCCCATTGACGGCCATCACAATTGGGTTCCCCTTGTTCCACCACAGGCGCCTCGGTTCGTCCGCTGGTATTTTGCACTCGCAACCTCTCCACCTCTCCCCACGCCTTGGTTTCTTCCTCAACTTCCACATCTGGCATTCCGCTCTACGTCACCATCACGACCGGTGCACAGCTGAGCCACCGCTTTTCTCAAGGAGGGGCTTCTGTTTGCCACGCTACCGCGCGTCCGCCGCCCAACAGCCCGATCCCACTCGTTTGAACTAGCATTGGAATACGAGCATCCATCCCCATCCTGGCCCATCTTGGCCCATCTTCTCAACCTCGCCCATCGATTCGATACGATCGCGCCCACGTTCGTCCCGCAATACCACGGCTTCCAGCCCCGAGAGCATACATTACGACTCGCCTCTTCAGCCTGCCCCTGCCTCTATAACTCGGTCGACATTACTCACCTCTCGTCGCATCCGCCCATGCGCCCGACCTGCCGCTTCTATGGGCTTGACACGAACTGATCGACTTATGCGCCTTTTGATCTGCCGATAGGCCTACTGGAGCCGCTTCAACTTTTCGCAGTGGCGGTGCGAGCTGCGCTTCTCCGAGCAGCAAATATATCGTGGTTGCGATCGATATCTACACTCTGGGCACATACCTTGCTTGGGCCAATTATTCCCAAATCATCCTCCCGACGACGTCACGCGACCTTTCTGTGCGGTCCCGATCGAATAACGACCCGACGACCGCCTAGGCGCCACTCTGGCGGTACCGAACGAACCCACGACGAGGACTCCATAGTTACTACTATCCCGACCCCCCTCAAACCTCACAATGGTCGGCCCGCCAGACCCCATCGATCTTCGGGCAGCCTCCGAGGCGTCCTCGAGACCCCCTATGCGATCCCCCCGCCAGCACATTGCTGGCGAGGCCCCTCCTGAGCTGTCCCCGCTCGACGCCTTCGCCCTGCAGAGCCGCCTTCTCGCGAGGCAGCTGGGGGAGTCGAATCCCAGGACCGGTCGGCGCATGAGCCGACTGCCTCCATTGGACGCGACGAGCCCGCTGATTGTACAAGCTCGTCGCGACTATTTCAGGTCCTTGTCCAATGACTCTGCCTCCAGTGACCGGAGTATCCGGGGTGAGCAGCACAGCGACGGGCTGGGCCTGAAGACGGAAGTCGAGGATGCGTTTGGCGACGACCGGCCGGTTTCTGTGCACCCTCGGATGAGCGGCGTCCCTGCGCCGCCCCCCGTGGCAGACGTGCCCGTGCCCGAACTGCCTCCCAACCTCGTATTCGAGACGGTACCGACCGAACACAAGGACGAGGCCCCAGACTTCAGCACACGGTTCGAAGAGTCGCCAACTCCGATAGACGATCCTGTTTCTGTAGTCGAGGCCATATCAACAGACGATGCCGTCCATATCCCCTCCAGCCAAGTCGCAACGGCATCCTCACCCACCCTGCCAGACAACACCCCCGACATCTCGTCGGCCGAGCAGTTCCAGGGACACGGCGAGGCACATGACTCTCCTGGCCTTGCTCCGCCAAGACCTCCGTTCCAGAAGAGACCTTCTAGCAGCATCGCCTCTTCGTTCGAGACGACTGACGAGGAGGGGACGACCCCCATGACTAGCTCGTTCAACTCTCTCCCACTGAGGAAGATGTCCAGCGGCAGCCATACTTCCGGTCTGCACCCCTCACCGGGGCCGACTCACTCAAAGCAGTCGCCCTCTATAGGGTCGGAACATTCTGCAGTCCCCCGGCCGTTCAACTTCTCCAGACCCATAAGTCGTGTTGGGACGCCAGGCCCGGAGTCTCCTTACATAAAGTCAGCGCATGACAGCTACTTCCCTCTCACGGAGGCCGACGAGTCCGTTGCGACCCCAAGAAGCATCAACAGCGATTTCCCCGACAACACCGATGGGACCCAGACAGCGCAGTCATACATCTACTCCAAGTTTACTCTCCCGAGGGGCAAGGCCGTGCGACCCTCCCTTCAGCCCGGCGATCAGGTCCTCAACATGTGGCATCAGGCCAACAGCCCGAGCATGCTCCGGGGCGCGCCTCCCTCCCCACCTGTGCGGTCACCGAGCTCGTCGAGCAGAGAAGTAGCTACCGACTACAACATGAGTGGCTCGTCTCCGGACCAAGCCAACAGCGTCGGGCCCGCGGCCCAGCCGTCTCCCAATCCCAGTATCCCGTCCGTCGAAGAAGGGCGGCCGTCTGAGGACGACCCTCTGGGGCGGACGTTGACATCCCAGAATCCTGATGAGGCGCGTGCTAAGACGGCCCTGTCTACCTCGACTCAGGACTCGTCAAGCACCGTCAAACCGAGACATAAGCCCACCATCACCCCTACGTCCATCTTGGAGATGAGCGCCGAGGAGCACCTGGCGAAGGGTATCGAATGCCACGAGAGTGGGTCCCTGAGCAAGTCGACCTACCACCTCCGGCTTGCGGCAAGGCAGCACAATCCCACGGCTATGCTTCTCTACGCCCTTGCGTGCCGCCATGGGTGGGGGATGAGAGTCAACGAGAAGGAAGGCGTCGAGTGGCTGCGCAAGGCCGCCGAATACGCCAGCCTGGAAATCGCCGACGACGAGGGCCTGGCGAAGGAGGGGAAGCACGTTGACTTCCTGCAGCAAAAGACGCGTAAGGCGCAGTTTGCTTTAAGCATTTATGAGCTTGGGGTCAGCCACATGAACGGCTGGGGCATTGAGCAGGACAGGGGGTTGGCGCTGCGGTGTTTCGAGATCGCCGGATGTAGGTTTATCCCCTCTTGTATCTTTGTGTGGATGGGCTGGCGTGTTAACTGTTTGGGCAGCGTGGGGCGACGTGGACGCGCTTTCCGAGGCGGGTTACTGCTACGCCCAGGGCATCGGGTGTAAGAAGGATCTGAAGAAGGCGGCCAAGTTCTACCGGATTGCCGAGTCTAAGGGGGTGAGCATGGTCGGGAACAGCTGGTAAGTGACTGGACTCCTCATGCCGACCCGGCATTGCTCTTCAATCAAACGCGTGAATAACATGGCTAACCACCCAATGTAGGATCCACAAAGCCAAGTACGACGAGGAAGACGACAAGGACTCAGCAACGGAGCCCAGGATCAAGAAGTCCCGCAGCAAGTCCCGCACGAAGACCATCTTCGGCCGGAAGCCAACCAACTAGGCGGGCGTCCGGTGCTTCTCGCAGCATCCTTTCACCTCTTGACGATAACGACTTGCCATCATCACCAGCGTCTTTGCATGTTCTGGAGTTCCGGGTTGGGGCCTTCCTTTACGGGCGTTCTTCTTTTTTTTCCTTCGGCATTGCCGAGGTTGTACTTCTTCGCTCACCGAGCTTCTTATCGTCGCTGCCTTGCTGCTATGAAGTAATTGGCGGGGCGAGGATAACGGCTGCGCATAAAAAGCTTTAGCCGTTCTGTCCTTGGAGTCACGGGGTATTGTTCCCTGACGGCCAAGCGACAGAAGTGGCTTTTGCGAATCTGTGCTCACCGCCCCTGCTCTGCTTTACGATGAAACGAAAATTGAGTGGGCGCGGACAAATGTTCATATTAGTAGCTTCCTCTCCTAGCGAGGCGGGACAGAGGAGACGGCAGTCTTCCTACGCCCCTGTACATAATTCGATTCTTGTGGCAGGAGGGAAGCCCACGCACGGGAACGGGTATTTAATTGATTGGGTCTTGCCGCAGCGTAGCGGTATCTTCACCTAGATGATTCCAGTTTGTTACGGACGTTCGTATATGTAAGTCCGGTGACCTTGAATGTCCTGTACAGCCGTGATCAACGTATCCGTGGACCTGGACTCCGCCCGCCCGCGTTTCACACGGCGTTCACGATGCTACAAGGATGGCGACGAATTCCCACGTGCAGGTATCAATCCCTATTCACTGTTGCAGGATATGTTGTTACAAACACGTCTCGCCCACCACCACGCACAAACCCTAACCCCCCAAATCAATTGTCCACCTCCATCAGCTCGCCCTCGCCCTCGAGGGCAACCTCCTGGATATCCACGTACCGCCCGACGTCCCCCTTGCGGATGATCTTCTCGTTCAGCACGGCCGTGGTCCCCTTGGGGAACGCGTAGCTCTGCGTCTTGGCGGACCTCTCGTTGGGCTGGACGAAGCCCCGGTGCAGTGTCGTCTTGTCCTTTGTGATGACGGCGACGTCAACGTTGGACCCGGAGCCGAGGTCGTTGAAGATGCCGGCCTGGATGGCCTCGCTGCACAGCTCGACGGCCTCGTCGCGCGTGAGCTCGGGCTTCCACTTGGTCTCGAAGACGGACATGGCGGCCAGGGAGCCCGAGCCCATGGTGACGTAGGGGAGCTTGTCGGTGCTGCCGTGGGCGTGCACCGTGAAGAGGTGGGTGCCGGTGGGGTCGACGCCCGCGACAACCAGGTACGCGCCGATGTGGCCCTGGTAGCGGAAGAGGTGCTGCTTGAGGAGCGTCATGCAGGTGACAACGCGCGGCTTGCGGCCCGTAGAGAGGGAGTGGAGCTCGAGGTTCGAGGAGATGATGGCCGTGGTGAACTCGGTGTCGGCCGCCGTGCCGGCGCCGGCGCACCAGATCTGAGGCGCGATGTAGTGGAGCTTCTCGCAGTTCTTGTCCGCTACTATGGGGCCGCTGGTGGCCCTCGTGTCCGCCGCGATCTGGGGGAGATGGGTCAGTTCCGAGGCGCAGAGATGCGGGCAGGAGGGGGGGACGAGGGGCCGTCAACGTACCACCACACCGCCATCATAGATACACCCGACGATTGTGGTACCGGTGCTGGTGGCCTTCGGGAGGGGCACCCCGCGGGCGTGTAGCGCCGCATTCCGGTTGTAGTTTGTGAAGTCGAAGCCGGGCATCTTGGCTGTCTCTCGTCTGGAGGTCCCGACGGGCGTTTGGCGGATGGGGTTGTCGAGTGAATAGATGTCGCCCCGTGGAAAGGTCGAAATCAAGCTGTCCGCGGTATCGGGGTGGGTGTTTCGAGGCGTGGGGCGAGATGGGTTGGCGGATTGGGTCTTGATGTGTTGCTGGCTGAGCTGCGCTGAAGCTGGATGACGAGGCTTGGAGCTGCCTTCACTGCTCCGCTGGTTGCAAGGCACCAGGCGCGGCGTCTCGCCCCGATTGGCTTCATGCTTGAGTGGTCAAAGCTTCGAGATTACGTAATAAATGGGGCCCGAAGCTCAGGTTGCATCGCATCTCCAATTACTTAGAGGCCATCGAATACCTCCCGTTCATCGCATGACCGAATGGTAGTCAAGGACGTCATGGTACAAAGGGAAGCCAATTACTTAAGGAAGGACTACAGTCCTTTGGACTACGTGTATAGTAGATGCCTATTTTGACCTCGTCGATGAGCCCAAGACGTGCCAGGGTCCTCACGCCAGAGCTGACTGTCACGTGATACCGCAAACTATCGCAGAGCTCGATTTTCCCAAAGTTCGCGAAGCTCGAATGCTCTAGGCACGTAGGCAACGCCGAGTCCCTGCACCACCTTCCACCTCCGCCTTTGGCCGCGATTGCACGGTCTATTACGCGTATACGGCCTCATCTTGCCTGGACCAAGGCAGTTGCAGTCAAGCCCGTGCCCCACGGCGGCAACCGTTCCCATCGGCGCGAATCCACCCACTCACACGCCTAACCACGCCGCGCTCGCCTCGATCTACATCCTCCGTTCTCCTCCGTAGACCTTGTCCTCAGATGCTTTACGCCCCACTAAGCGCACTCGGTTCTTCCTGAGGCTGAAAATAACAACCTCATAATGTCTTTCGGTTTCGGGACCGCTGCCAACACCATGGCAAATAATTCGGGGGGCAGCACGCTTGGCCCCGAGCTTGAAATTATACAAACAGAGGTGAGTTCCTCCTGAGTTATTATCAACTGCCTCAATCGCGGGCGCTAACCTCATGTCCTGTAGGCACTCGGCTTCCGTGCCCTCGCAGGCGACGCCAAAGTCCGCCTGACGTCACCCTGGCCCTCGAAGCCCGCCTCGACGGCCTCCCTCCTCAGCATAGCCTCGCGAAAAGGCCTTGTCGCCGCCGCCGGCCCCGATGGCCTCGTTATCGCCTCGACCGAAGCTGTGCGGAAGGCTTTCGATGAACCAAAGGATGGCGACTCCGACATTCGCGGGTTCACGCCCCAGCTCAGCATCCCCCTGCCGATGCGCGTTTCACAGATCGCCTTTTCCGCCGACGAGACCTACCTGATCGTATCAGCGGAGTCTGGTGGCGGCCTGGCCGTCTACGATGTCCAGTCCCTTCTCCAGGGGAACACACAGACCGCGTTCGAGCTGGCGACGAATGGCGAGGCACTCCGGACGTTACTTCCGAACCCCACGGCTGAGAAGGCGGAGCTGTGCGCGGTCGTCACCAGTAATGGGAATCTGCTCATGGCCAACTTGAAGGAGCGGGCCGTCAATGCGTTGAAGGACCAGGTTAGCAGTATTAGCTGGAGCACCAAGGGAAAGCAGCTCGTCGCGGGCTTGGCCGACGGAACTATTCAGCAGCTCACACCCGAGGGTGAAACCAAGGCGGAGATCCCCAAGCCGCCGAATGTCGGCGATTATCATGGTACGTCGATGCCACCCGGGAAATATATGGGACTCATGAGCAGACTAACACGCACCTTACAGTGTCGGCCATCACCTGGCTCGAGAACCACCTACTCCTCACCATTCACACCTCCACAAACGAATCTCCTCCGTCCTCCGTTTACCACATCATCACCCGACAGCCCCCTGCCACCTTCACCTTCAACAAACTCACGGATCCGGTCGACCCCTTCGGTTCGGATGACGTCCCTCACCACTTTATCCTTAGATTGAAGGATTTCCCGCCGAATCTTCAGGACCTCCTGATCGTTTCATCGACCGCGTCTCCGGACGTTGGACTTCTCAGCCGCTCGTCCAGCCCGCTGGCGACGGACGCGCCCGCGGCCGCCATCACCAACGCCTTCACAACGACCGAAATGGCCGACGACTCGAGGAGAGCGACGCTACCAATGACGGAGGACTTCCAGAACACCATACCCGTTGGCTGTGCGCTAGACTTATCCGCGAAAGAGACCGTGTACAAGCCGATACCTACGGAGGATATTGAGGAGTCTCCAGGCCCTGTTCCCGGGTACTGGCTGCTCACCCACGAGGGTGTGCTCTGCTCTTGGTGGATCATATACTCGCCTTCTATCAAGAACGGAACCACGTATTCTGGAATGGCGTCGGTAGACACCTCGGCGCAAGCCCCAGCACAAGCTGCGACACCCGCACCGGCGTTCGCCAAACCAACACCCACCGGCGGATCAGCGTTCGGCTCGCCCTCGGCAGCACCTGCGTTTGGTGGCTCCTCAGCCCTCGGCGCGAAGCAGTCGCCTTGGGGAACCCCGTCTACCCCTGCGGCTGCCCCGAGCGCAGGCGGCGCAACGTTCGGCTCTAGCTCCTTTGGGAGCGCGGCAGCCTCTTCCAGCCCGGCCTTCGGACAGCCCTCAGGATTCGGCCTCTCCTCGACTGTGGGTGTTAAGAGTTCCCCTTGGGCTACTGGGGCTACCTCCGCAACAGCGCCCGCTTTCGGGCAGTCGGGGTTCGCCAGCCTGGGCTCAGGGGCTGGGAAGAGCGCGTTTGGCAGTCCTTCCGCCGCTCCGGAAGCGTCGTCCTCGTCGGGATTTGCAGGCTTTGCGAATAAGGGTGGGTTCGGCTCCCTTGGGTCAGGGAGCACGGGCGGGTCGAGTATATTCAGTGGTAGCAAGCCCGCCGCAAGTGCCTTTGGCCAGGCGACGGACACGAAGACGGCCTTCCCTCCGCCCCAGAATGGCACGGGAGCCGGCACGGGAGTGTTTGGCGCCTCTGAGCCTTTCAAGCTTCAAAGCTCGTTCAAGCCGGATCCCGCTGCGAAGGAGGAGATTCAGGAGCAGCCGGCAAAGGAAAGCGGTGGTCTCTTCGGTAGCGGTTTCGGAAAGTCGTTTGATTCCGCACTTGGCGAAACTACCGAGACCCCGCCGACACCGCCTTCCAAGGAGGAAGACATGGAGGCCACGGAGCCCGCTCCGACTCCTCAGGGTAAGAGCATATTCTCGATGCCCTCTACCACGCCGACAACGACACCTGCCCCGTCGAGATTCAGCTTCGCCACATCAGCCTCGAAGGGCAGTATCTTTGGCGATCCCAGCACACCGAAGCCCGCGACGTCGAGCGGTGGTCTCTTTGGCTCCACAAAGCCTTCCCAGCCAGAGAAGGAGGAGGATGCCCCCGAAACGCCCAAGGTCAGGCCGAATGATGACCAGACAGCCGAGACGCCGCTACCACCTGATTCGGTTAGCAAAATGACCTATCCAATCGGGGACTCGTCTTCGTCAACGGGGACTCTAGAGACCGGACGGCAGTCGCCAGTCAAGGTTGAGGATGCGCCATTGCCCCCAGATTTTACCGCCACGCCAAAGGCAGCGCCGCAAACAAAGCCGGCCGAAGATGCGCCTCTTCCCCCCGATTTCTTGGCGACGCCCGCTACCCCCAAGTCTGCAGTTAAACATGTGGATTCATCCCCCCTATCTCCTGCCTCTACACCTCCCAAGACGTCAGAGAAGCAAAATTCGAGCATTTTTGGCTCACCCGACGATGCACCATTGCCGCCCGATTTCATCTCGAAACCATCCAAGACGGCCACCTCGGTGCCGGCAGTTCCCGAGTCGGACAATGAGAGTGGATTCTCCGAGGAGGAAGGCTCTGATGGCAGTGCTGTTGACGTTGCCAAGGATCTCAGCCCGTCTAGTTCGGGGCTGGTCCGCACACCTGGCATGACGCCGCAGAGTTCATTTGGGGGCATTGGTGGAAGTGCGTTCATGGTCAACAAACCGAACACGGAGACATCCAAGTCGCTCTTTGGTGAAATCGGGCGCAGGGGACCGATCTTCCCTCCTCCCGCCACTACCCATAGCCCTCGATCTCCTAGTCCAGTCCGCCCCGGAAGACCAGTCGGCCTCGACTCGATCAGATCAGTCAGCGCACCCGGCATGGCTTCGCAGCTCCTCGGGTCGAAGAAGCCTCCGGTTCCGTCGGCTCTAGGGATGTCCATTCTAGGAAAGGGCGCAACCCAGGAAGATGAGGTCGCCGTTCAGCAGAGGCAGGCGAGGGAGAGGCGCGAGGCTGAGGAGGCGCAGCCACTCGTCGATGAGGAGGCGGACGAGATCCAGCACATCCTCTCCGAAGAGGTGGAAGGCACTCTTGAGATCGACCAGCTCATCGCCCACACGGATGTTGCGGGGCCGGCGCAGAAGAGTATCCCCGCCCAGGTCGAGGCGGTCTACCGCGACATCAACGCCATGATCGACACCCTCGGGCTGAACGCGAGGTCCGTCAAGGCCTTTGTAAAGGGCCACTCGGAGAGGCCGCAGGCGTCACCAAGGACAAAGGAGGACCTCGAGATCGCCGACGACTGGGTTTTGTGCGAGCTCGAGGACCTGTCGGAGGTTGTCGACGGCGACCTGGCGAGCAGCCTGGAGGCCTGCCGCGTCCAGGACGTGGAGGAGAAGAAGGACGAGTGCAGCGACCTGTCGCGGAACCTCTCCCGGCTGCGCGCAAAGCAGAACGACCTGGACCTCATGCTCGCCAAGTTCGACCCCGAGCACGCGGAGACGATGCGCAACATGCCGCTGAGCGCGGAGCAGTCGGCGCAGCAGAGCGACCTGCGGCGCGAGTTCGCGCGGTTCTCGAAAATGCTGTCGGAGACGGAGGAGGCGGTCACGCTGCTCAAGACGCGGATCGCGTCGGCGGGCGGGGCCTCGGGGCGGGGCCCGCAGCCGCCGACGGTGGAGGCCGTCATGCGGACCATCGCCAAGATGACCAACATGGTTGAGAAGCGCAGTGGCGACGTTGACGTGCTGGAGGACCAGATGCGGAAGCTGCACCTGGGGTCCGTGGCCAGCCGCGAGGGGACCCCCATGTCGCCCCGGACGCCCAAGAAGTCGTCTGCGCTGGCGGAGTCGGTGGCCGGCGCGGGGGCCACGCCGCGCGGGTTCAGGAGCTCGCTGGCCTCGTCGCCGTTTAAGGGGGCGGCGACGCCGCCGCGGAAGAGGATCAGTGGGTTCTCTGGGGAGGAAAAGAGGGAGCTTATGGATAGGCGGGCGAGGAAGAGTGAGATGCTGGGAAAGCTGAGGGCGAGGGTTGAGGATAAGGGGGTTGCGGTGTGGACTATGGACGAGGCGGAGTAAGGAGGGAGATTGTATGGGATCACTGTATTCGGGGAGGTTGAATTACAGAACACTTTGGGTTTAGATAGGTAATACCACGGCACATATGTATCAATATGTCAAAGACGCATTCCACATTATATCGTTCAAGTATCTCTCGTCACACGTACAACTAAATAGTACACTCTACTTTCGCGAAGGATTCACATGAGCCGGCGAAATATTCCCACAATCAGGCCTCTTCAGCTCATTCCCGAAACGCTCCACAATCCAGATCAGCACACCATTCGTCCACCCAAAGCCCTCGACGACCTCGTACTCCCCGCCACCACCAGCAACGTTGGTGGAGTTGGAGTCGTACTTCTCAAACATGATGCCCACGTCCTGGTCCGTGAAGCCCTCCAGCTGAGGCGTCTCGGACGTGGACCCGCCCGTGGCGTACCACGTGCAGAACGTCGAGTCGAGGTACCGCTGCGCAAGAGCGAGCGCCAGCTCGCCCGTGGTGTTGTATTGGGGCGTCCCCGTACCCGTGGTGTTGTTGGGGGTCCCCACACCCGTGGTGTTGTTGGGGGGACCTGTACCCGTGGTGTTATTAGGGATCCCCGTGTTGTTGTAGGGGATCTCCACACCCGTGTTGTTGTAGGGAATCCCCATACCCGTGGTGTTGTAGGCGGTCCCCATACCCGTGGTGTTGTTGGGGATCCCCGTGGTGTTGTAGGGGATCCCTGTGTTGTTGTAGGGGGTGCCCGACCACGTGGTGTTGCTGGGGGTCCCCGTAACCGTGGTGTTGTCCGCGTGGCGCTCATTGTTGTTGAGCAAGCCGGAGATGAGGATATACATCAGCGGGGGCCAGACACTCGGCTCGTCCCACTGCTCCCCCGTGCGGAGGTTCGTAGCGGGGATGCCGCCGGGGCCGACCTCGAGGTACCGCGCGACGCGCGCGTACGCCCTCCCCACCTCCTCCGGGTCATTCCTCACCCTGGCGGCCGCGGCCCCCGTCCAGAAGGGGTAGTACTGCGCGACGGAGAACGCAACCTGCATGCCCTCGGGCGCGGATTCCGTCTCGAAGGGCGCGGTGTCATTGTCGACCGGGAAGAAGAGGTTCTGCGACGACGAGGTGAGGTTGTAGTCGAAGTACGAGTGAAGCGTCTCGTTCCACATGAGGGCGTGCATGGCCTCGCTGCGGCGGCGCGCGCGGGTGTCCCAACTGCGGGCCTCGGAGGTGCGGTTGCTCATGCGGAGGAACTTCGCGATGGCCACCTCGTTCCCGTAGAGGATCGAGTTGAGGTCCACGGGGACGATGTTGACGGTGTTGAGGTACCGGAGGGGGAAGAAGGTGTCGTTCACGGCGACCGAGGGGCGGGACATCCAGCGCGAGGTGAAGTCCCAGCCCGACTCAGCACCCGAGGCGAGGTTGGCGTAGACGGAGGCGAGCTGCGTGCCGTTGAGCCTCTGCTGCTCTTGGTAGACCTCGCCTGACTCGGAGTGGTACGAGGTGTTAGTGGCGGTGATGTAGTCCTCGCGGTAGGACTCGGGGCGGGGCTGCGTGTTGGCAACGTTGTAACTGGGGGCCATGTTAGGGGATGAAGTCCCGGAGAGAGAAGGGGCCGTTCAGGGGGGGGGGGTTCGTACCGGTTCAGGGTGTACGTCTCGTTGCTGACGGTCACGTCCACCGACCGGTTGGTCGTCCAGAACTCGTGCTCCTTGATCAGCAGCGGCACCGCCCGTCCAAGGATCGCCGTGTCGTTCGTCCTCTCAAGGTACGAGCTCACCATGTTCGACAGCACGGGTGGCTGCGACCGGTTGAGGTAGTACTTCCTCGCTCCATTGGGCACAAACCCAAACTCATCGATAAAATCGAGGAAGTTCTCGATGATGTTCCTCGAAATGCCGATGAAGCCACCCCCGGTCCTCAACAGGCCCTCGATGACCCAGTACGAGTCCCAGTAGTACGGCTCGCGGAAGCGGCCACCGGCTATCACGAAGCTGTGATTGAGCGGCAGGTAGCTGTCCGGGCAGTCGGAGCAGTTCGAGGCCGCGGAGCCCACGTACGCGCGCGTGAGGTTAGGCCAGATGTCGATGACCTTTTGCGTGAATTCGCGGATGACGTCGTCGTCGATGTCGTCCAGCCACTCCGCGTCCGTGGTGAGGTTCGAGGCGGGCACCTCAGCAAGCTCGTGGCCTGCCTCAGCGAAGTTCTCGGACAGGAACTGCTGGAGGGCCGTGTTGTTCTGCAGGGGCTTCTCAAGCCTGTCGAAGGCGGCCTGGATCTCCCTGAGGGGCTTCTTGGCGGGCCTGCAGGCGTGTAAGTGTGGGGGCTCCACGTGGGGAAAGCCAGAGGCTCGCGACTTACATGTCCACGAACTCCTTGGAGTCGTTGAACGGGCGGGCAAGCTCCACCTCGCGGAGGATGTCGCCGTGGCAGTAGATAGGCGAGTCGCACGGCGCGATGACACTGCCATTTCTGTATAGCGCAGAGGCGACGGGCACCGCGGCCACGAGGGCCGCGAGACTCCTGCTGATAGACGGTGCCATTCTCAGTGCAGATGGCTTTCTTCTCGGGTAGTCCGGTGGTCGAGAGAGAGTCTCAGCAAGGACGATCTACAAGTAGAACCCCGAGGTCGCAGCGGAGCTTATTTATACCAGGCGCCACGCGGCGCCGAGACTCTGTCCCGGTACATCACGCCAGCGGAATCGTCAGCCCAGCCCTTGTCGCCGTCATATCGCGGTATTATTCCACGCCTCCCGAAGATTCTTCCGGGCTAAATGATGATGCACGCTCTCCCTGCCTCAAAGCCAGACCTATCCCGAAACGGAAAGTGGGACAACGGTCGGTGGGGACTTGTCGCCCCGACAGGGCTGATCACAGCCCCTTTGGGAAACGCGCCCCAACGTCTGTGCGGACCGGTTTTCCTGCCCGGCTTCTCCAGTGCACTCGAACGTCTGGAAACAAGCCGGACGGGACAGCTAAGATCGGCTGTCGTTCGTCTCCGCCTTCCCCCTCCTCTCACTCTTCCAGAAGAAAAGACGAGCCTCCGAAGTGCCGCGAACGAGCCGCTTCCCCACACCGATATTCTCCGATTTCCCCAAAGTTCCCCGACACGGCGGCCCCGCTTCCAACCCCGGATCCTCGCTCGGCTGCACAGCGACGCCGGGCTCGGCCGATTAGCACCAGGCTAACCGCCTTGGACTCATTCGCCCCGCCACCCGCCGCGTGTCCGGGGCGCCGAGAAGAATCGGATCCCTCGCTTGCGCCTCTGACATCACGACTAGCGAAGCCCAGAACCCGCGCCCTTTCTTCACTCGCACACCGATTCCAACTCATCTTGTGGGTCCCCTAACGCGCTAAGATGTCATATATCGCCTTTTCTTGGGAAGAGTACGTGTACTTATCTGGGCCCGAAGCATCCGAAAAGTTCTCCCGCCTTCCTCACCTTCTCACCTCCTCTCCGATCCAAAGTACCCCACCAAGGCAAAAAACCCTTGCGGAGGCGACGGCCATATCTCGGTGCGTCACCATGACAGGCCGCAAGCCTGCGTCTGCACCCCGGGGCATCCGCACGGAAATCCACGCCCCCGGCCCCGGCCCCTCTTCCTTCTCGGCTGTGAGGCCTTGGTTCTTGTGTTGAAAGGGTTTTACCAGCCGGCAAGCTGCCGGAATTCTTCTCAGATATTAAGGTGGATATTCGGGAAGCTCGCTAGACGAGCTCCAGTCCCAGGATTTAAGCATATTCCGTAATGATCCGTCAAGCCACGCGGGCGGCGCGCTACCCGGTAGAACAAATCGGCACGTCGGCCACCGCCGGGATCGCCGCCTGCCTGGATCTTCCCCGCATGCCGGGCTTTCGCCGGCCTCCTCGGCGGAATGAATCCCATTGCGGCATAGCATACCCCGCAACGTCAAAGGTTCGCCCGAGCTGCGCCGCGGGGGTACCTCGCAGACACCCTGCGTCCACGGGGCGATCCTCATTACCCCCATAAGCACATCGGCCGTCCCATTCCGATCCTTCCACGAGATCCTCACTGCCCCTGCGTGTACATCGACGTCCGGCCCTCCTCTCCACCCTCCCTATCCCCCGCCGCCAGCGCCGCCCTGAACACGCGCTCCAGCCGCGGGAGCACCTCGCTCTCGTTGAGCGCAACCTGGTAGCTAATCACGACGCGCCCGGCCAGAACCCTAAGCCCCTCCGCCTCCCCCAGTTTCACGAATCTCTCGTCCGAGCACCCCGCGGCCTTGAGGTCCAGCCAGACCATGTTCGTATGCACGGGGTAGACGAGCCGCCCGCCCAGGCCGACCCACAGCGCCTCCAGCTTGCGCGCGACCTCGTGCGAGCGCCCCAAAAGGCCTCCCTCCCCGTTCGGGCCCTTACCGAATGTCTCGTCGACGGCGACCCTCGCCGCCGCCGTCATCACGCCCCCCTGCCTGACCCCGCCGCCAATGGACTTCCGTACCCACCGCGCCCTCTTCAGCACGTCGGATGGCCCGACGAGGATGCTCCCCACCGGCGCACCGAGCCCCTTGGAGAAGCAAAGGCTCGCCGTGTCAAAGTTCTCACAGAACTCCGCCAGGTTGCCCGCGCCCGCCGCGACGGCCTCCCACAGTCGAGCGCCGTCACAGTGCACACGGATGCCGTGCTCCCTGGCAAAGGCCGAAATGCGGCGGACCTCGGAGAGGGGCATGACCAAGCCATTCAGGGTGTTCTCGAGGGATATGACCTTTGTCGGACAGTCGTGGACGTCGTCGGAGATGACGGCGTGCTTCTTGATGTCCTCTAGGGTCAGGTAAATGCCGTTGGAGGGCTGGACGCCCTGCACATGGGCGCCAGTGAGGCTCGAGACGCTACAGACAACGTTAGTCTCTAGAACCGTAGATACCCCGTGCGTGCCAGTGACGCTGAGAGTGGCTGTCTTACCCTCCCGCTTCATAGTGAATGATGTGCGCCCGGCTATCGCACAGCACGGAGTAAGGCGGCTGAGTGAGCAGGGACCGTAGCGCCAACTGGTTGCCCATGGTCCCGGACAGCACGAAGAGGCCGGCCTCCTTGCCCGTCAGCGCGGCCACGTGGGCCTCGAGGTCGTTCGTCGCCGGATTCTCCTGGAAGACGTCGTCCAGGAGCGTGCAGGACTGGATGGCCTCTAGCATGGACGGGGTAGGCGTCGTGACGACGTCGCCTTGGGATAGCGTGAGTACGTGGCATCCGGAGACCCAGGGGGTTGTATGGGCTCACTCACTCCGTAGGTCGAAGCCGCCGGGTCCCTTATGCCCGGACCAAGCACTGACAACCCTGGCCCCATCCCGCCCCGTCGTACCGTTCGCCTGCGAAGACATTCCCAACCGCTGTTGACCGATGCTCGAAGTAGCTCTTGTAAACCGTGCAGAAACGTGTCTCAGTCCCTGTGCGCGAAAGGCTGCCCGCGAGAGACTCATTGTTCCAGGTCTCGGGGGGGTGAAGCCGTTCCAGGGGCGAGGAAAGTTTATATTTCTCATGTTCAGGTCAACGGTTTCGGAAAGTCGGCGGTTGGCCGCGTCGCGTGCGGGGAACGGGTGGGGCGCGCTGCGCTAACGCGGGGCACCGCTAAATGCGGTAAACGGCGAGAGCTGGCGAGCCGCCGTTCGCCTGGAGCGCTGGCGGGTAGCGGAGGTTGTTGGCGTCTCATGATGGCCTTGGAAACGCGTACCGGCGGAGATCTGTGGGCTCTTCGGCGAGGTGTATGAGGATCTACTCCCGTTGCTAAGCGAGGAGCGTTCCAGTCCCGACCGAACGAGGCCTGGCCATGGCGCTGCCGCAGGCATCCCAGGCCTGTTCCGTCGCTCCCCGCAGCGGGGTTGTCGATCGCATAGCTTCGGAGAATCGACGAGAACACTCGGAGCGGGACCCGGGCATCGTTCCGGCGGATGAAGGCGTGAGACTTTCCTAGCTGCTTGGAAAATATGGAGGCATGCCCGACGAAGTTGTGGCTCCGGGTTGGGAGGTAAGGGGAGAATGCAGCGCACGGGACGGGCAGGGCACCGCTGCCTGAGTGTGGTGCTGCCTGTGAACGTGACCGCGACAGTGTGTGGCCAACCACGGGCTGTCCAGGTCCTCCCACGCTGATTACCTTCAGTGTGTTCTCCCACTACACCCACCACTAGCACGCAACTCAAGCCACGTCTCAAACTGCGATACCCTCGCATCCCGTCGCAAACTCGAAAACACGGAGCAAATCAAGCCGCAAAAGACAGACGAACCGGAGCTCCTCCAGACACACCACACCATCTTCATCGCTTCATCTCACAGCGATCGATCTCCGTGCATCCCCTCTCACTCCATCCCATCCCTCCCTCCATTCAAACGCCGCCAGCGCATCACCCAAAGCACAAGTAGCCACCCGTCCGGCTCACGGCGGACAGCGCGAGTATCGCGACAGCTTCCGTGCCACAGACAACCCTCGTCACAGACCCTCCTTCGCCTCCGCATCAGAAGTTCTCAATTCCTCCCCCGTAGCCCGTCATATCGTAACATACAACATGAAGAAGCTCTTGTTCTTCTTCGAGGGATCGGGCGCCAAGCCTGCGGGACGAAGCTGCCAGCGCATAATGCCACACCAGGAAGCAGCAAGGCCACGCCCCGCATACCGGCACACCTGTGACGTCCCCGTAGCCGCCTCGCTCTCCCTCCCCGGCGCTTCCAAACGCAGCTCCCCGCGCCATCAGCACGGCACCCATCCACCCCACCTTGGCCCCTTCTCCAAGTCTTCACACCCGCCACGTATCAACGAATACGGACTCCCCGATCTCCATTTCGTCCCGAGATGCTCCTGGAAAGTATACCTCGAGGCGGGATAGATACAGATTGGGACAAGGGGGCAACTACACTCAAAACCTGGACAGAAATAGTCCAAGGGGAGAAGCAACCCTCGGCTCCTTCTTGGGAGTTCAAAGCTCGACACGAGAACTGAAATGGCGATCGCCACACGTAACCTTCCCCCAGCTACGTGTATGCCCCTCACTCGCCCAGACCCGCGCCCCTCCAACGACGCAGCAAACATCGTCGTCCCTCAACCACCCCGTCCCCTCACCCGTCTTCCATTCAACAATCAAAAGGGGAAAACTCCCAAATGTTCTCGTGGCTTATTGTCTTGCTGCTATTAAATATGGTGTCCTAGAATAGACAACGCCAACGACAATGCGGAAAGGCGGGACCCGTCCACCTACACACCCCGCCGTCCCATCTTTCCCGGAAAAGTGTTCCCTCCTGCGCTGGCACCGTGAGTTGCCAACGCATCAAGTGGCCCGTGTGCAGCCCCCTCCACGCGACTGCCAGTTGGCAGTGTCCATGACCTCGCCCTCTGCCGCACCTTTCCTCCTCCCTTCTTCCTTTCCCCTTTCCTCTGCTTTCAATGGTTTCGCTATTAAATGTGCCTAGGCACCCTCTTCGCGCTTGATTCTCGTCGTCTTTTCCTGTTCTTTTCCCCGCGGGGCGGGCCCAGGTGGGCGGTTGGAACCTGGTGGACTTCTCGATTGGTCATGTCCAGCCCCCTCCCACTAACACACGAGGGGAAAAAACAAGCTTCCCAGTCGCGTTCCGACCTCGACTCCGCGACACTCACTCCCTTTCCGTCGCCTAACGCCTCCTCGTAATCCGCGGGCACCCCTTCGCACGACTTGACCCATGTGTGCAGATGTTCATCATTCATCAATTTCAGAAATTTGCGCGTCATCGCATGACATCTCGTACTCAACTAACAAACATCGCAGGCGCTCTCGTCCTCCGATTACCCCCACCCCGACAAAGACAATATGCATTGCGAGAAAGTGTGCATTCAAACAGACGGAAATAAACCAAAGTGTGACATGGGGCAAATTGGGGAAACGGTGAGGCCCGGCCGGGAACCGTCGCCAAAGTTCGAGACCAACAACCGAGAGCATCCGCCAACCTTGCCCGACCGCGACGCCGACTCCGACCCGCCCAAACATGCTGAGAAAGGGGTATTTTCCGCCGACGAACCGAATTCCAAAAACACTAGCCACCAATGCCAACCGAGCCGCTCCGGTCCATTATATGCCAAGCGGGGCGTGCCAATGACTCCACCCGCTATGAGCTCGTGAGAGAAGGAGATATATAAGTGTATAAGGGGCCATCGCTACCCCGCCGAGATCAAGTGACTCTCTTCTTCTGCCGATTAAGGAAGGGGGGGATACGAGGACAGGAGAATGCCAACCGCTGCGGGGACTGAGGGGAGGGAGGCATCTGGCGGCGGATATCCGAGTGGCGCGGAGTCGCATCACCAGATCGGATCGATCCCCCCGGCGATTTCCCCAGCCCTGCTACCAGGCGAGAACAGGGATTCCAAGTCAGTTAACAAGCCCACGTTGACCTGCGGCCGCTGTTCCTCCAGCGAGTATCGTGTACCGCCGCTCATTTGTTGGCCCATTTCATCAGCCACTCGAGGACCGCCTCGAGATTCGTCTCCTCCTTGGCGCTGATGCCATAACAGGACACTTCGCGGTGGCCGATGTCCCCCAAGTCGAGCTCATCGATCAATTCATCCACTGTTAACCTCTGTGGCAGGTCGGATTTGTTACCTAGCACGAGGAGGGGGATCCCACGAAGTGTCCGTTGCTCCATTAGTGAGTGAAGCTCCTCCTTCGCGTCCGGGAGGACGGCAGCATCCGCCATGTCAACGATGAATACTATGGCATCCACTCCTCGGCAGTACCTCTCCCACATTGTTCGGAAACGGGGCTGGCCGCCAATATCCCAACATTTTAGTGTGACGTGACCTCGTTGCACCCGCTTCATGTTGAACCCGACCGTCGGGATCGTACTACACAAGATCTTGGTCAGCCGAGGGTGCTGGCGGCCGAGCGAACCAACAAGGGGCAGCCGTCGGGCGGGGCGGGGAAAGGAAATGTGTCAAGGGAGTGTATTCGGCACGGGTTCGATGTAAGGGTTGCCGGCGAAACAAAGGTTGGCTTACTCGATCGTGAATTCTCCACCCTGCAATCAACGGGTTAGCGATCTGGCAACACCGAGATACCCCGAGGAGAAAAGGCACTGAAGGCAGAGTGTGCGGGGGGCGGGGCTAAGAACCGTGGACCCCAGGTAGTCTTGTGCATTTCGGAAACCGGGGCTTCTCCGGCGCAAGGCGGGATTGGGGCGACACATACCGAGAGCACTCTGAGGAGTGATGTCTTGCCTGCGTTATGCAAGCCGACCATAGTGACATCCATCTCTGTTGCCCTACACATTTGCCTGTCAGTCTGGCCGATCCCCTCTCAAACTCCAGTCGGGCTTAGTCTGCCGTCGTAGACCCCTCGTGGAAACCCACCACGGGGAGGGACAAGTCTTCCCGCAGACAACGGTGCCATTACTGCACACAAGAGGAGGCGTCTCCAAACTCACCAAAAGGTGCGCAACAGCCAGTCGTACACCTTCTTGACCAGTTGCGCCATCATATATTATGTTTCTCGGTTGCCGGATCGGGGTGGTGGATGGAATGGCGGGCAAGCGATCGTATCGGCGGCGGCGGCGGTAAGGACGCCGTAGCTAGAGTGGGGCACGAATGGGGAAGAGGTCGGACCCTCAGTATGGTTTCGTAGAACGCGTAGGTCGCCGGCGATGGTAGGTTCAGGGATCGAGTCGCGCAAGGAATGTTTTCGCTTGGGAGCGATAGCAGCTGGCGAGGCGAAACGGAAACGCGGTGTATGCAGGAGACGCAGATGCGGACTGGGGAGGTGCAGACGGAGGGCGGTGGTGTGGGGTATTATATCGGCGGAGCTAGGAGCGGATACAGCAGTGATAAAGGAGCTCGCGCGCTAAGTAGACTGACTGACAAAGACCGGTGAGTAAAGAGGAGCGAAATAGCTTGTCTCATCTGGCCTCTCGTAGCCGACGACCGAGTGAAGCAGATTTGGCGAGGTGACGGTGGAGGAAAGGTGTAATTTTGGCTTGTGTGATAGAAAGCCAAGAGGTGAGGTAACGAGGGGCCCGGAGGCAGGTGAGCCCGCCGTGGGGAAGGTGTGCCGGCTACCAGGAAAGAGGCTCCGGCTTTCGATGTACCTAGTATACCTGCCGGGGTACTGGCCCGTGGCGAGAAGGGTCTCTCCGTTCCTGTCGTCGTCGCGCTGACGCAGTACCTCTTTCGTCACTGGTCTGCGAAGAGGTGTACGATGATGGGTAGCGCCGTAGCGGTGGAGATGGGCCTGTGACGAAGCCGCGAGTCGAGCCGCTCTCCAAGCGCCCTGGGTGCCTAAGTACTATTCGTCCGCAGTGCTCTGTTCCCTTTTTCGGTCGGGTCTCAGATGAGGGAGCCGGCGAAGCAGCGCGCGACCAAGCGGTTGGGGGTGGGGGGGAGGGAACGGCAAGGCCTCCAACGGGTTCTAGGCAGCGCCAGCCCTGCGTTTGCTTGGTTTCGGGTCTCGCTTTCCCTTTCCCGATCTTCCCTGGCCTTCGGCGGGCGGCTAGGAGGGTCCCAGGTTCAATGGTTTGGCTTAGTCGAGCACGTAAAACAGATTGGAGGTATTAATCGAGCTGTGGAGGCGAGGGGGTCTGGCAGCTCCGGCGAGGAGGGGGAAGGAGGAGGATTACCAGCGGCGAGCATGGGTGATGGGGGAGCCTAGCCCGAGAGGGCTGGTGGGGCACCTCCCAAGCTTTTCCATTTGGCAGGGCCCCGAGCGGCGATCACCAACGTCACAGGGCTTTGGTCGCAATGTGCCGTCACCGTTTCGGTGTCCTCCTTCCCTAAAAAGTGGGGGAAAGAGCGTCTCCGGCTCTCCAGCCAAGACGGCCCGCACTCTAGCGCCGAGCTTCGATGGGGCCTTTTAGGGTCGCGACGGCCTTAGCGGGCGATGCGATGAGGGGCAGCGTCTCCAGTGTCGCAACCGTCGCGGCAGGGACATCCTAGGATGCCGTCTTCCATGCAGCATTTTTATTCTCCATATCCTGCGGCGGCGAAATATGTATGTGATATACATGCGAGGATGATGCGAGGTACGATGTATTCGGCATGCGACCCACATCGGTGCACTGAGGATAGAGGTTCCTCTGCGGAGCGCTATGCACCATTGCGGCTCACCGATCGATTTTGTCGCATTCTCTTCTTCACGCGCCTCGCTGGTGCCCATGGTTTGTTGCTGCGCCGAAAATCCTGTAAGCCCTCGGTTCCTGCGGACCGACGATGGGCATCCACTTCAGCCATAGGCCCCGGCACATGTCGTGTCACTAGCGCCTTCCGTCCAACGCCCAGGAGCAGGCCACTCGGGAAAGAGTTACGCGACCTGGAAACCCTCCTCATCTCCTTCCCCATCCGTCCTTATGACTTCGTTGCGGTTGACATCCATAAGCAGCTGTCTTTCGCAGTAGAGTAGCGGAATGGCATCGTGCTGGACTCGCCAAGGTACGACAAGTAGGCGCTGATACAGGCGTTCGCTTTAGTTTTGTACCGAAAAGTACACATGCCCCTGACAAAGCCTCGAACATGATCGGGAGGTACCGATTTCGACGGCGGGTCGAGATCATGAGCCATGGGCATACTCATCCACTAGAGCCAATACCCACGGCCGCCTGAATGGCAGGCTCAACCGGTGACGGAAACGGCAAGGTGACTTCAAGCTCCCTACATCTGGACATGCCAATACCACGGCGTTAAAAGCGTGCTAGGCAAGAGGGGCCAGCAGATCCGCCTTCTATTGGTTCGTACCTCCCTCGTTCCTTCCCAAGCCAACTTCTTCACGGTGTGCGCCGCACCTGCCCGCTCCCCAGATATCCCGAGGTGGAAGGAACGAGGGGAAATAACTCGATATGAGTGACTGATGACCCTGTCGGGAAAGGCGCTACCCACGGCAACTTGGAAGGCCCGGCCAACCGAAGATGGTGGGGCCCTGGGTCTCGGCCGACTCACCTCTTCCATGGACGTTTGTTTGCCGAGCGACCTAACCACCGCACGATGCTTGAGGCATGAACCTACATCACGAGTACAAGTACCACCAGACCCGGGTGGGTAGTAATGGCGTCCTCATTTCCGGCCGCCGCTGTCTTGTCCTCGACCCCTCGCGACACCACCCGAGGTATCACTCCGCCACTGCTCCTGCTTACGGAACGCCGGAGCTCTCGGCCGCTCCGTCTCATGGTTGTCTTCGCTTCCCGTCCACAACCACCGCCTTCGCATGCCAAAGGGCGTGAGACAGACTGCTGCGCAAGAGGCCCGTCTCTGGTTTGCCGAAGGAAGAACGCCGAGAGCCGCGCGTGGGCGCCAACTAACGAACGAATGCCCAAAAGGGGATCAGGCCCAGCCCCAACTGAAAGGTCCCTGTCAAGCCGTCCCTTGCCTTGTCCCACATCACGGGCTGCCACATTGACCCTCGGTTTCACCAAACACCCACCCACCCTGTTTCTCATCTTCCCGGTGATTGGATCCCAACTTTGACATCCGGTTTTCCTCGCTGCTGCGCCTTTTCAGATGGGATGGATCGGGGTTCCTTGCATTCCCCGACGTGGTTGGCGTTGCCATCTTGGCTGGCGGCACGGTCTCCTCGTGACGAGGCCGCACCCTCAACTGGAGACGATCGGCGTTGGCGTACCGCAAGCCGTCTGAAACATCGCGGGTAATCAGATCGGATTCGGTAATTGGGCCCATCTGCCCTCAGACAACGCCGCGAAGCCCGGAATCCCGGACATGGGGCGGGCCTGGCCTGGCCGCCCAAATGTGGGCCACCCGTGACAAGTCTCACTACGATACGACGACCTATCAGAAATGAGACTCATGGGCTCATCTAAGACACCGGCTACGCGGACTCGACCGCCAACGTTGGACGATATGGGGACTACTATGGCGCCTGTTGAAATCGATTCTTCTTGCTATGCGACCCCTTCAAATCACAAAAACGGCCCACGGAAATCCCTTTTCAGAAAATGATCAACTATGTACAGTGCAGTTCCCAAACCCAAGCTCCCCCCAACCACTTGCCATTCCCCATTTAGCTGGCGTCACCAGTGCTCAGACTCGCACCATTGAGTTCCACAGCCCGTGCCCGCCCCTTCCGCGTCTCCTTGTCACCTTCGAGCGTGTACTTCAGCTTCACACCCATGGCGGCAAGCTCTGCGTCCAAGAACTTCAGAGCACCCGGGACGACCACCTCGGTGGTCCGGTCTCCGCCAATGAAAAGGTTGCCCTGGCCATCCTCCCACATCTCGCCGTCCAGGCCCGCAAGGTCCATACCCGGCTTGACGCGGACGGCGCACTTTCGGCACCGGACGAAGCTGCCCTTCTTCTTCTTGCCGATGTAAGGCGACACCGTCGGCTGGACGGACAGGAAGGAGCCGCAAGGCTTGCAGATCCACGCTCTGGTGTAGTCGGAGCAGTTGATGAGGCGGTCCTGGAGCAGGAACGCTCCGCCGTGGGCCAAGAGCGCATCTTTCTCCATCTCTCCCACACGGACACCTCCGTGTCGCTTCCTACCCTTGACTGGCTGACCGGTCGTGGGCACAATCGGGCCTGTTGTCCTCACCTGGAACTTGTCGTTGACCATGTGTCTCAGCCTTTGGTAGTACACGACCCCGATGTAAATATCCGCCGCAAACTCCTCGCCCGTGATGCCCGAGTACATGGGCTCGCTGCCGGCGTAGTTGTAGCCGGCCTTCTTCAGCTGATCTCCGAAGTAGTCCTTGGCGGGGTACTGCTCGTCGAATCTCCACGGTGTTCCGTCCTGCGCCAAGCCATGCAGCGCGCCCGACTTGCCCGCCATCACTTCCACCAGGTTACCGATCGTCATTCGCGACGGGAAGGCGTGCGGGTTGATGATGACATCGGGCTGAATGCCCGTCTCAGAGAAGGGCATGTCGACGGTGGGCCACAGCCTCGACAGGACACCCTTCTGACCGTGGCGCGACGAGAACTTGTCTCCGACTTGCGGCGCACGCGGGATCCGGATCTTGACCGAGATGGTCTGGAGGGGCTCCGACCCCGTCTCGGACCCAATCAGCCGCACCTGGTCGATGTAGCCGACCTCGGACTCCTTGTACCGCTCGAAGTGGGTCTCGCCGTCCGTGTTGACGAAGTTGTCGGCGAAGTCCATCTCGACGCTATGCCAGGCCGCGAGGTAGTCGCCCTCCTTGACCATGGTGCCGACGAGGGGCAGCCCGTCGTCGTCAAGCGTCTTCCGCCACTCGCCCTTTACCTCTGCGCTCTGCGGGAAGCCGAATAGCTTCTTGACGCGCCGCGCCGACATGGCCCTGTTGTCGTCCCTCAGCGTGATCTTGATCGTCTTGTAGATCGTCCCGTAGCCGAAGCCGCGCTCGAACGCCGACTTGTTGATGATCATGGCGTCGTCCATGTCGTAGGCTGTGTACGAGATGACGGCGACGATGGCGTTCATGCCGTTGGGCCAGTTGTCGAGGCCGTACTGGTTGTACAGCGACGACCGGACGACGGGCGTCTGGCCCGTCTGGAGGTGGTACATCTTGTTGTCGGTGCGGTGGGCCAGCGCCGTGGTGGGGGTACCCATCGTCTGCTTGGCCATCTGGCACTGGTACATGTTACGCGGCGACTGGTTGTGGTCCGAGAAGGGCGTCATATTGGCGAGGATGGACAGGATGTTGGTGGGCGTGATCTCCATGTGCGTGTGGAAGCCTGGCTCAATCTCCCACGGTACGACGGCGATGCCCATGAACGTCTGCTCCGTCGGGCCGACGTAGTCCTCCTTGCCGAGCGGCAGGTACTTGACGGGGCGGACCATGCGCGAGGGCCGCGACGCCATGTACAGGCCCGGGTACGCGCCGCCGTTGCTCCGCGGGATGTAGCCGATCTCAAGGTGCAGCGGGATGTCGTGCGAGCCCTCGACCTTCCAGTGGCGGAAGCAGTCGTGGATGCGCTTCGCCGTCGCGGGTGCGCACCACCCGAGGACCTTGCCGTCCAGCATGATGGGGAAGCACTCGTCTATCGACGCCGTCGAGACCACGTCGGCGCCGAGCTCCTGCACGAGCCTGGGGATCGCCGAGACGTCAAGGCCGTCCGTCAGGACCATGGCCTTGTGCGCGAGATGGTTCAGCAGACCGCAGGGCGAACCGTCAGGAGTGTGCACGGGGCAGAGGAAGCCCCACGACTCGGGCGTCAGCTTACGCACCGTCGTCGTGCGCAGCTCGGTGAAGAAGGCACCACGATGGACGGACCGGAAGTGCGCGAGGTAACGGAGGTAGTTGAGCTTCTCGGCGACAATGGTGAAACCCGACGCCTGCTGCTGATCGAGACCCGACACACTGGAGAGGTTACCCGTCGACAGGAAGTACTCGAGGGCCTGGCCTATCTTAGTGTCGACCTTGCTGAATATCTTCTTGGGGAAGTCTTGTTGGAACTTCTCCGTGGTGAAGTTCTCGGTCGGGTTCTGGCGGAAGTACTGCACGAGGCTGCCGCGGAGAGACGAGCCGATCGACTCCTCCAGGCGCTCCTTGATGATCATGCCGAAGAGGAAACCGCCGAGTAGGAGGTCCTGGTTCGCGACAACGTCCACGTTTTCCGGCGCGCACTCGTCGGCGCCCAGGGAGTACAGCTTGCGGCACATAAACGCAAGCGTCGTGAACTTGTCCTGGTCCTGCTCGTGGGTGACGTCGGCGTTCCCGAGGTGCACAAGGACGATCCTCCGCAGGAACTCCTCGCCGACCTCAACGTCGGACATAGCGTTCGGCACGCCCAGGGTCCCCCTGAACTTGCTTCCCAGGAACGCCCTGGTCTCGTCCTTGTAGTAGAGCCCGTACGTCTTGAAGGTCCGGAGGAGCACCTCGACCTGGTTGACCAGCCGGGCGTCCTTGGACGCGGCGGACCCCGCACGCCCGACGATGGCCTCGAAGATCTCCTTGTCGCTGGTGTCGATGAGTGCCTTGAAGATCATCATGACGGGGACGAGGTACTCGCGCTTCCTCCACGCAAAGCGCATGATCATGTTTCCGTCGTGGAGAAGGTGGATGGTGTTGGTGATGGACGTCTCGTCAGGGCGCACGCAGCGCATCGCGACACCCTTGGTCGTGTACTCGGAGCCCCTGTTCGTGAAGCTCTTTCGGTCGATGGCGATGGGGAAGTTCCGCTTGTTAACCTGGAGCAACCGGATGATCCTCTCGATACCGTTTATGATGAAGTAGCCACCCTGCTCCTCTGAGTCCTCCCTCTTGTCGACGAGCTCTGCGGGCGTGAATTTTTCGATATGGCACCTGTTCGACTACATCCCGATCATCGTCAGCGCCCGCAAGACCCACCGGCGTAGAGGGGGTCGTTAAAAACATACCCTGACCATAATCGGGACCCTCCCATAGTCCATCTCAAACTCGACCGGATCCCCATTATTTATCGTGTACTCCAGTGTCGCCGTCATCTTTCCCCTGTACGAGATGTGCCTCTCCCTGCACTCCCACGGATACAGGCGCTTCGCCGCGCCCTTGATCCCCCCAACCTCGGCGTGCCCCATCCTCACCCCCGTAATCCGTATCCTGAGGTCATTCTTCTGACCCGCCTGCGCAGACGACAGCTCCCCGTCGCGGTGCCACTTGGTCCCGATGTCCTCAATCCCCTTCTCGATCAGCCGCTGCCGCCCGAACATGGCGTTGTACGACTCATTATGGAACTGCACCGCGTCGCGCAGCAGCGGGTACGCCGACTCCTTGTTCGGCGGGTTCTGGAAGAGGTGCTGCCGCCGGATCGTGTCGTAGTCGGTCGACCACGGCGCCGGGGCCTTGCTCCCGCGGCTACTGCGGGACTTCTTCACCTTGGACATTGTCCACGCTGTTTCCCGGCTCGTGACTGCTGCTATTATTTAAGTCTGGGCGAGGTGAGCCGGTGGCCGAGGTGACGGTCGATGTGCAATTGGTGGGCAGCTTCAATGTTAGGATTCGATAAAAAGACTTCGTGATCCTCGAGACCTTGAATTGAAAAAATTATTATCGCTATCGATAGCCAGGTCTTATCGATACCAGCGGAGTCCCGCTTTGCCTGCAAGATAGCAAGGTCACGTGCTGACGTCACAGCTCACTAGCCGCAACACTAACACACGATTACTGGCGACATGCCGCTCTCTTCCTCACAACTAAGTTCAATATTACATTTGCTCTAGCAACAAAAACCCAAAGATTGGCGTAGCGTCCTTATCTACAGAATTCCCATATCACCGACTCAAAAATCACAACGCCCGGCGATCGTCAACCTGGTAACCGGCTGCTCCCAAACAGGAAACTCAGTCTTGCACCGAGACGCCCGAACCAACGCGCTGGCAACCTTGATGACGAGCCCCCCCAGCCTGTCTATATCCACGGGCTCATTATTGACGTCCAAGACGCGGAACTGGAGGTGTGCGCGGAGGTAATCCGTCACGTCCTGGGGCTCGAGGCTCCGCACCATCCGCACGGCGACCATTCTGGCAAGCCCCGCCGTCAGGGGCACCGTCCCCGTCGCCTGGATGCCCGGGTCCGCTCCCGAGCCCGTGGAGGGCACGCCAAAGTTTCCGACAAGGTTGGGTGCCCACCTCCACTCGGACGGGTCGTCGGCGACGTAGCCCAGGAAAAAGAGGACGGACATGGGGCGGTCGATCTCTTTGATTGTGTAGCGGACGTTGACGAGCCACTCCGTGTACCTGTCGTTCTTGTCCATTATCAGGGACGCGGGGGGGTTCGGGATGGCGCTGTGGTCGGAGAGGTCGGGCACGAAGTTGCCCGATGACATTGCGTCTTGCCGGAATCGTGTCGTCACTATCCCGTCCTGGAGGCCCTCCCACGAGTTTACGGAGTTGTTGAAAGACAGCGACGGGCTGGACTGGCCGTACTTTTCGGTGATGACTTCCTTCAAGTTTTCCAGGGCCGAAGGATTCGAGGGTCCTGTTAGAGAGACGTCGGCCGTGTCCTCGTAGACGTAGCCAAACGCCAGGGTATCCCTCGCCGTCTCAGACGTCCAAAAGTCCCCGTCATCATTCGCATAAAATGGCATCAAATCCGTCGTGTCGTCGAGAATCGCGCCGGCCTGGTTCGTGAAGCTCGCCAGGTGCGCCGCGTATGGCCCCACCCAGGACGACGGGTTGAGCGCCTGCCACATGGCGATGAGGCGGTCGACGTTGGTGTGGTGGAGGAAGAAGATGGGGTCAAAGGCCGAGTACATGATGAACTCCATGTGACCGCCGCTGCCCAGAACGTTGTGAATCGTGTCGTGCAGTCCTTCGATCGACGCAAAATCGGTGTCGTTCCCGTCCGCCCGAAAGACCCTGTTGCTGAACGCGGCGAAGTTGCTGTAAGACGCGAAGAGCATGAACAGGCTTTGTTGGTTCTGGGTCAATAGGGCGTCTATTTGTCTTGTAACATTGTCGTTCCTCGAAAAGGCGTTGCTCGTATCATCACTAGGGGATCTCATCGTCTCGTTCCATCTTCGCAACTATCATGGTGTTAGAACCATTGGGGTAGTACGTCGGTTGAAGAGGGGACATACCAATTCAAAGTCAAAGTCAAGCCTCTCTTCTGTACTAAAATGGTAGCTGTGCAACGGGTTGGAGATGAGTTGCCATCCGTTGGGCCCGTAGATGTCGAGCATCTCTTCGCCAAAGTCCTCCAGGTACACCGGCCCGCCATCTGACGGCCTCAGAGCCCAGTCCCAATATGGCATGCGCCAATCCCGCGCCGCAGACTGGTAAAGGGCTCGTTCGGTTTCATTCTCGAATAGGGAGGCAATCTCCTGAACCCTAGAATACAGTTGTTGCTGTTTTCGAAGCCTGTCAGCACCAAACACCCTCAGCCATAAAGTCAACATTTAGACAAACGAGACCACCAACCTCGACAAGTGCAAGATACGGCCGATGCCAGCTTGGAAAGAGAATCGATGCGTGCTGACAGTACCCCATCGTAAAATTCACACCCGGAACTCCGTTCCAGGACACATACGGGAAGCCGTGGATACCTTCCAGCAAACAGAGAACATGTTAGGAACCGGCACAGCAGGGGTTACGGGGATGACAGGAACCATACCGGCGATCTGATACCATGAGTCGACGGCATGAGGATGTGACCAGTGGAACATGCTGAGGGCAAGCAGGTAGAGATCCCACGCATGCCTGTCCCTCTTGAGATCCCTGATCTCCGCCCTCGCGGGTGTCCCGTTCTCCGTCCCATTCTCGAGGCTGGTGACGATGATCCAATCAGACGTGTTTTGGCGTTTCGTCAGGGGCCCCGTAACGTCGAACCCGTAGTCGTAGGGCCTCCCGGTCCGCGAGGCGAGGGCCGGGAGCAGCAGCAAACAACCAATCAGTACGCGCTTGAGGCCAAGCATATCCGAGTTCCCAGCGATCGGGTGTCAGCGCGGGGTGGTGGTCAGAAGCCAGGTGATCGCACGAGGTCGGGGATCCTCTTTATATCGAGTAATCCCCGGCCTGAAGACCTATCGTAAATGACGTATGGATGCGCTCGGCCGCAGGATCCTAGTTGGGCTGGGCGCGGCAATGACCGGCACGCTTCTCCGGGGGCTGCGACAGTTCGTTCAGGGATCTTCTGCAGAGACTGGAGGTGAGCTGAGGTGAGGCAAGATGTAGGGAGGGCGAGTACAAGATTGGTTTCCAAGAAAAGCGGTGTCTCGTAAGGCAACCCGCTCGATGAAAACTTGATAGAGGCACAATCCCAATATCGCCGGGGCATCGCAGGTTCTCCATCTGTGCTTTCCTCCTACAGCCGAAGTATGGCCGTCTGATTCCAGAATAGGGGATGGAAGGTGAGTTGTTAAAGTAACACCGTTTAATTTTGTTATGACAACAGAGCGTAAGCGTACACAGACGGCTGGGTCATTGACTTGGAACCGCCCCGGAGCATCGAGGCTCTCATCCAGGGGGCTGTAGATTGGGTGCGTCCAGGTAATCTCGAAAGACCCAATCGGGGAACGTGGATGTGGATGACAAGGTAGCATAGTCTCAACTCGGAGTTACCGAGCCCCGGCTCCCTCTCGCCGAGATGGTTAGATGGGAAGGACGACGTCGTCTTCGAGGTGGTTCTTGGCCTGGCACAAGAGCCATCGTTCTCGGCCTCTCTCACGTTCGCGAGCAAAAATTCCGGGCACGGAGATGCCCAGGGCATCTAATAAGAACACGGGGGCACGGGGGCCAGTGGCGAGAAGAGGTTGGCGCACAAGTTCCGGCAAACACTCGGCCGTCGCCTGCCATTTCACATGGTACTCGCCTCACGTCGTGTCAAGCCCATGAGAACCACAGTCACATCTCCAGAGTCGGGAAAGCGGAAGCCGAAGACGCCAACAACAGAGACGGGGCCACAATGAGGGCCCGCCTCATTCCACATGCGCTAGTGCCGCTCCGCTGGCACCGCGGATCTCTGCATTAGCACGGCATCGTATAAGCTCCTCCAACACCAATGTCTCGGGAGACGGCTCGACACAGAGCCCGGGACTAAGTCGTGCGTCCCAGGCCCTGCCTCCCCGGCTCGCTGTCCCCGACCCTCGCTAGAGGGGCGGTGGGGGGCGACTAGGGCAGCATCCCGATCTAGCCGAGAGAAAACAGTGTTCCATTCGAAGGGTAGCTGCATGAAGCTTCGCAACACTCCCTCGCGTATCCCCACGCGCAGACGATTCGAGCAAGCACTCGCGTTGCACTCGCTGGCTGGGCGGAAGCAAGACTGATATCATAACATGCGAAGCCCGCAGGGTGATGCAAATTAAACATGGTGTTGACCGAGAAACGCAGCTTTTATGGGCTGAAGATGCAGTTCGTGGCCCGCAGACACGACAGTCTCCGCTGATCGGCCCCGTGTCACCAGTCCGAGGCCGGATCGGGTCCGATGAGGGAGGGGCCAGAAAGTCTACATTTTGGGATGAAGGACTCACACAACACCTCGAAATGTGCCGTGCAGCGACCGCTGGCGGGATGAAGCGGGAGCGCAGCCAACGGATGGTGGGACGTGGACGAGGAGTGGTGGGTGGGTGTCGGTACGTTGGTGGCAGGTGATTAGTCACGTGCGCCCCAACGTGAGCAGACCAAGCTTCCCAGGCGGGCGAGGCACCACACTATGGCGGTCAGCTCCGTCATCAGCCTGTCGAATATCGAATAATTTCTGTAGCTTCAGCCTTCCGCACCGAACCGCGACGACATCGCAACCCATCCACCTAACCCACGACCCCCCAATTAATCACACACCCCGTTCCTCCGGGTTTTCGCCACAATGAAGCTCGTCAGGTGAGTCGCAGGAGTTCTGACGGTGGGCGCGTCAATGGCGGCCCAGTGGCAGAATCGGTGGCCGGTGGTGCCCGAGGACGGAGGCTAATGCGATCGCGACACAGGTTCTTGATGAAGTGCGCCAATGAAACCGTCACGGTAGAATTGAAGAATGGTACATGAGCCCCTCTCGAGCCGCAACCCGCAGACAGCCCCAGTCCCAAACGCGCCAGGACCCCCGCACCCGAGCGCGAATACTAACATCCAGCGTCAAGGCACAATCGTCCACGGCACCATAATGTCCGTCTCTCCGCAGATGAACACGGCCCTCCGCAACGTCCGCATGACGCCCAAGAACCAGGATCCCATTTCCCTCGACACCATGAACATCCGCGGCAGCACCATCCGCTACTTCATCCTGCCCGACTCGCTACCCCTCGACACGCTCCTCATCGACGACGCGCCGAAGCCCAAGAACAAGGCGAGGAAGGAGGTCGCGGACCGCGGGGGTAGGGGCCGCGGCCGCGGGCGGGGAGGCCCCAGGGGGAGGGGGATGGGGATGGGGAGGGGGAGGGGCGGTCCGAGGTGAGGTGGTCTTGTGAAGGGGGTTTTGACTCGCTGTTATTGGCCGGGCCGGTCTTGCTTAGGAATTTGGGGATAGGGATGTTCCGGCTGGGATAATGTGAGGTGCGATGCCTGAATCTACGGAGAGCCGGGGGGGAGTGTTTGATGCCCGAGTCGGGCGGATTAAGACGTCCAGGGGCAGAGGGGCAGGCTCGAGATACTGTTCATGGCAAGACGCACGTATTGGTATCCTGGCGTTCGGGAGAAAAGTTGAAGAATCATAAAGAACATGCTATCTACACACGAAGTCGACGGCACTGATAGCTTGAATCGCTTTATTGTCGCGCATCCTCATGGGCTAACCTCCCTCCACGCCCGCATAATCTGTAGCCTCTCCCACCCCGCCTTCTTCCCGCTTGACCCAACCGTCTCGGCCCTCCACTCGGGCCCCATCTCACGTATCCTTCCCTTCACCTCCTCTGGGTGGTTCTGCGCGCACAAGACGATGTAGGCGCACCCCCTCGCGCTCAGGATCCCCGGCAGCTTCTCGATGAGCCGGTTCGTAACTTCCATCCCGTTGTAGCCGCCGGCGTAGGCGAGGCCTAGGAAGTACTCCTCTTCCTCGAAATCGGCGCCCCCGTCCTTCCCTCCAGAGAATGAGTCGGACATTTTGTCTGGCCGCGAGGGCAGTTCTGGAGTGGGCACATAGGGCGGGTTAAACACCAGGACATCGACGGTGCCCCTCACCCACGGACCCTCCAAATCGGCATTGCACGCCCCCAAGAACACACCCTCTCCTCCGCTCCCCGCCTCTTCTCCTCCCTCCTTGCACTTCCGTGAGAGCTCCTTCTGGATCGTCTCCCGCGTCGCTCTACACGCGTGCGGATTCAGATCCGTACAGGCGCAGAGGGCCGGGCCCCCGAATATGTGCCCCGCGTTGGAGGCGAGGAAGGCCGATACCACGCCCGAGCCGGAGCCAAGTTCTAGCACGAGCGGGATCGACGGGGTCGCATGTTGTGCGGGCGGTGCCGCGGGGTAGAAGTGATTTCTAAGGAAAGCGGTTTCGGATTCGGAAGAGAACGTGTCGAGGAGGAGGTACGAGTCCTCGACGGGGTCGTAGACCAGTGAGGTCGGGATGTGGGATGTGTCTGGCGTGGGGAGCATGGTTTGCGTCTCGGGGGTGAGGAATCGCACTGAAGAGATTTGGAGTCTGGGGCTGAAGTAGCCGATCAGATGAATAAACCCGACTGAATTAAGACGGCCCTCGATGTTGGAGAAAAAGATATGTCGGTCTCTCTGAGACCGTTGCGAGCTTTAGAGTTCGCGTAAAGGGACCCAAATATTTAGCGACGTGAGACGGCGGCCTTGAGATTTTTTAAGACCAAAGAATTGATGAGCCAAGTTCTACACTCACACATTACCAAACCACAGCTAAACTTCCCATTGCCATTCTATTCCGTTTATAGTCCTATCTAACGCCCGCTCTTTATGTCCGGGATAAGTCTACACTTAACAAAAAAGGGAAATGAGAAGAAGAAACCTCGTGTTCCCTCACTGTTTCCCAGACTCCCTACTCAGAATCCCCCAAAGTCCTACTATCACCGGTATCCTCTGCACCCAGCTTCCGCTTCATTTCGCTCTGAGAACATAGCCTCTCCAACATCCTTTCTATTCGGCCCGTCGACGTCTCCACAGCACTCAACCGCGAATCAAAATCCCCAAACTCGACGGCCTCATCGGACGATTCCACAGTGCTCCTCATATTCGGCGCCAACCCAGGATACGTCGAGTCCCTCCTCCGCGGCCGCTGTAGCGACCTCTGCGGCGACCTCTGCGGCGACGCGCTGGCGTTTCGGCGCGTGAACTGCTTCTGGATGAGCTGGTGCGTCAGCTGATCGTCAACGGCGATGACGTCCTCTACCGTCTCTGGAGGCGTCATGTCGAAGACGGCGCGGATATCCTGGCGCGAAGCCGGATTCCATCGTTCCCAGAACCATTTGGGCGGCTTCCTAGGCAACCCCTGACCGGGGCCGTACCCGTCATCCGGCGACCAGAGAATATGCCGTTCTACTGCCGCAATGATGAGCAGCACCGGCAGATTCACCAGCCTTACGGCGGCGACGTGGATTTTGTGAAACCACCGAGGACTGATGATGAACCTCAGTGGAGCGAATATAACGATGGCTAGGATGTTGAAGGGTGGCTGGTAGGCGAAAATGGCGTCACTCTTGACGCCTTCCAACGTTACGACGGACTTGCGGAATTGGATCTCAGCGGACGCGTCAGCAACGATGGTGGAAAAGGTATTGGAAAGTATCGAAACGAGAATGGTGAGGAATAGAGTATTGCCGAGGAACGAGAAGGCAATCATCAAGGAAGGGCCCAAAAGCCAGTGGAACTCAGCCTAGCATGCCCTAGGTCAGTCACCCGCAGCACAGCACACGGCGCGTCAGGGAGGTTGCTTGCTTACAGATCGCTGGATTCCCGTCCCGTCCAAGCCAAACCATATCCAGAGCATCCATTTTCCCGTTGTGCTGTTGCTATCGTTAGTACCCGAAGGCCAACAGGAAAACAATAGCGGGAGCCAACTCACACTGGATCGTGGGATCCCGGGCTCAGCCACTGCAGGGAAATCAGGAATCCCGCAAAGCACCAGGCCGACAAGGCAGTCAGGACGGCAAAATCCCCCATCATGGCTCTAAGTGACAGGAACACCATGCTGTCAGAGAGGAGGTTGAAAGCCAGCCGCGGAATCAGCACAGGCGCCGCTATGGCCATGACATCGAGAGCTTGCTCCCCTGGGCCGGGATCCTCGACGCACCAGCCAGCTACCCGCAACACGAGATATACAGCGTAGATACCGAGGTAGGTGACATCGAGGAATGACCAAAGGTTCTGCGTATACACAATCCTGAATTACATGGTTAGGATAGGGAGAGCGCATCAAAAGAGGCAGGGCGAGGGCGACTAACCATCCATGCCCCAGGATAGTGGCAAACTGCTCGAGGCACCACCCAAACGAGTATACGGAGAAGAGCAACTCCAGAATGCTGAACTTGGTGGAGTCCCTCTCGGCCATGAATATCCCGTAGAGGAGTATCAGCACGATGTACTGTATGAGCTCGAGGATGTTCCGCGTCCTCGGCACAACGAGGCGATACTGGTTGAGCAGCGGCGCTTCGCGCGGGTCATACAGGGATATCGGCTTCTGCTTATAATTATCGGGTATCAAGTCGAGAAAACTCGATGGTGTGTATATTATCCGACCTTCATAGATTGCGTTTGTGCTGAGGGGTGGTTAGATCCAGTTCTCGTGCTCAAGGCCCTCGTCCGTCGAACAACGGCGAAGATGTGTCCCAAAACGCGGAAGGGTCACAACGTACACTTTCTGGCACGTAGTCGAGCTCAAGAAATGCTTGCTCTCCGTGAGGATAGCTACCTCGAGAGCCGGCAATGGCCTGTGATAGATCCATCCCATATTCTCCTGGGCTCGGCGACGGATCGTCTCTGGGGCCTTCTGGAAAGGCTCGAAGCCGGCGACCAGGATGTTGGCGAGGATGACCAGGCCATCCTTCCCGGGGTTGTCTTCGCTGAAGCGGCGCAGGATCCGAGTTGCGATGAGCTCGCAGAGGGTCGCTCTACTGAAGTGGACATTCTGAGTGTTACTCAGATGCGACTGCTCGTGGAGGAACTGAGCCCGGTTGACAAGCAGGCTGTACACTGTCGCGGAAACACGAGTCTCCTGTTAGAGCCATCGCACTGAGATCATCAATTCGCTCTCGTGATATCAAATCGGAGAGCGGGTGGTAGCATCTACAGGCAACACTCACCGATCGAGATGTCGTCCAACTCATATAGCTTATCCACCAAGGGTCTCACAACGGTGATGTTGATGCGCACATCCCGCAGCTGAGACAGGCTGAGATAATCCTCGAGGACGGACGTGATATCGCGGCGTATCCTGTGGATGTTCGTGTAGACGGGGAGGTGATTATGCGGGTTAGAGACACAGCTGTAGAGCGGCAGCTGGCTGTTGCTCGGACGGCGATCGGCTTCGGCTTCGCCGAGGAGGGGCTGGCGCTCTCTGTTGTTGTCGCCGCGGAAGCAAACCCTGCCGGTGTGGGCACTCGCGTGATTGGAGCCCGATCCTTGATCGGACATGTTGAGCAGATGCGGGAGCGGTAGGAGCGATGGGGTTCCGGCGGAGCTGTGTCACAAGCCACGTCCCTGATGCACCAAGTAGAGGGGTAGGAAGGAAATAGATATGGGAAAGGGTGAGCTGGGTGGCTCCTTCCCTTCCCCGATTGGACCTTTTTTCTCAACGCCAAACGACCGGTGAGGAGGGTTGTGGGGGTTGTGCAATAGTCGTGGAAATTATTCCCTGGGAGGATTGACGCGCATGAACGCGAGTGTTGACCTTGGTTGATGAAGACGTGTGCTGCGCCGCCCAGGAAACGACTGAGAGCACAGTGACGTCGAGCATCCACTTTCCTACTCGCTTTACTCTTCTCGGCCAACCCGGGCAGAAGCAGTTGTTTGCAAGTGTGAGAGCAAGTTAGATGCCACCGGTGCAGGTACCACTTTGAAACCATCCAAAAGATGGCAATACGATATCGCCTACGCAATGCCTCTTGAACCCGGTTGATCTATAGACTACCTGTTTGGCATGGGTATATTGGAGTGGAAGCTCACGAGGTACCTCGTAATCAAACGCCGTCCGTTTCCTTGGACGATGGGTACATCCATGCCGGTACCATCACACCGGGTCACGCTAGTTGCCCCTCACCGAGGCTGTTCTGCCAGATGGTTGCACTTGGGGTGGGCTAGGAACTCTCTTTACTTATACGTGGGGCGGTTACAGGGTTCAAGCTCCAGCGGAGCTTGCAAGAAGCTCGCGCCAGCTTCAACATCAGCGTCATCACCCGACTTATCAAGAGATCAGTGGAAGTATTGCTAGCCGCATATCAGACTCCCAAACCGAGCACGTTCTGGTGTGATATTAGCTTCCGCGTACCTGCCGGTCTGGTGTCAGCCCAGTGTGCCTTCCGATCCGGCTCTTCTTTCATGCAGGTTGGGAGTGAACCCCCCCTGCACCTTCCCCACCTTCGTCAATCACCTTGCAGGGCTCCCGCATCCGACCTTCCTCCTCCCCAGGTCGTGCTTCCTTCCGGCTACGTCTGCCCATGCTATGACTGATTCTCTTTCTCCCAACTCTCACTCCTCGCGCTTGTCTGAAGCACACTCACCCATCCATACAAGCCACCGACCTGAGATACTCCCTCGGATATCCAAGATGCCCACTCTGCGTCCCCGGAAGCGGGACGCAGCCGCCCCTCCCGAAACACGGAAGAGAGCGACGGCGGCAGGACGGCGACAAAACCAGAGGCCTTCGAAGCGTGCCCGCACATCCGCCGCGGCCTCGTTGAGCTCCTCATCTTCGGCCTCGTCCATGCAGTACCTAACCGCTCATCACGTGTTTGGCATCACAGAGCTAATCGAGAAGATACTCCTCGAGTGCGACCAGAAGACCCTCCTTACTTCGGCATGTCGCGTCTCCAAACGATGGCATTCCGTCATCCAGACATCGACCCAGATCCAGCAGGCTTTATACTTCCTGCCTGTCCATGACGACGCGAGGCACGCCGCCAAGCCCGTGAGCAATCCCATATTGATGGAGCACTTTACGTACTTCTTCTCTCCGAGGAGGGCAGGCCAGTGTCATCACGTGCAGGGATTCCCCGAACTCGACTTCTATCCCATGTTTGACGTCCGCTTCCCCTCTGTGCGGGCCGAACCAGCCGATCAGAACACGGCAGAGACGTCCGAGAAACCTGTGAACCCGGAGCGTCAGGATTCCAGCGAAGAGGATGACGAGGATGGCAATGTCGGCACCGCAAGCAAGCCCACGACCAACGGCGCTAAGGCAGGCAGCTCTAGCGGGAAGCAAGGCAATACGTCCGCCGGAAGCCACGGTAATGGTAGCACCAGCGACCCTTCTGCGCCTTCGCGCGGGAAGCATGGGAATCACCGACCCAGCAAGTGGAAGTCGGTCACCGTGTGGCCGCCGAAAGATACGGCCAAACTCGAACGGTATTTCCGGGAGGGCGCTAGCTGGCGCCGTATGCTGGTCCGCCAACCGCCAGTCAAGAGACTAGCCTACGCCGAGCGCACGCTTGTCGATGTGAACTACGCCGTCCACCCCCATTACGACTACTATAAGGCACTTCTGGAGTCCCCGACAGCGGCGAAGCCAGCCGATGCTTCCTCCCTGCCGATGTCCATAACGACACCTGCCAATGCGTCCACGGGTGGTCTGCGAATGGACACACTCTACGACACGGTGCACCTGAACTTGTCGAGAATGACAATCAAAGATCCGAGGGATAATCCCGAGGAGACATTTTTGGAATCCAGGTTCCACGTACACTGGAACGGCGTCCCAAAGTCGGCGGATTGCCCGGACGACAGGATGCGCAGTCAGATCAGGAGAGCAGTGGGCAAGGCCGGCAAGGAAACCGTCGTGGTCCAGATTTTGGCTGCCGAGCGGCCCCTGAACCATCGGATCCTCACGACGCCCGAGGTTGTCCAGTGCTTCGGTCCCCGATTCCGCAGCCAAGAAGCCGTCGGCGACCCTCATTTCTTGCACAAGAAGGGAACCCACGCCATTACGGGCCCGGACTGGTTGAAGAAGAAGTGGGTCTCGGACCGCATTGATGACGCCGGGTTTATGATGCACTGGACCGACATGACGGACGACTTTGACGATTTGGACGACTTCGACGAGTTTGAACCATTTATGTTCCAGGATCTGCTGGACCACCACATGATGGGCCTGCATGACTATCTCTACATGGACCATGACCTCGGGTGGGATGTGTGGGACGAGTATTATCATGACTTTCCGTGATTATTCGTTCGCCATGATCTCTGCGAAGTACGTCTTGGGCTTTGGGACCATGCAGTAGCGAAGAATTTTCTTTTTCCTCTTTTTTTTATTTATATTCACGTCTTTATTCTTCTGAGGGATGGAGTATGGGATTTGGCTGGCCGGGAACAGGTCGTCGGTACGGGAAGAACTAGAATATTTAGGAGCGGGGACGGAAAAGGAGTTTGGGAGACTGGGTCGCAAAGGGTCTGATATGATACACTGAAGACTGGCGAGGTCTTTTTTTCTTTTCATTCCATGTCTATTCACAGTCTAGGGGCGAAGCTCGGGCGGTCAATGCGGCGAATGGGGCATCATGACTGATATGTTTAGTTTGTGATTCTATGCATAATATACCCTATCGTTGTTCCTTTAGCATCCACCTAACCCATCACAATTTCGCCTTGCGGCCGTCCTCCTTCTCGAGGACCAGCCCCCACGCAGCCTCGGCGAGGGGGCCCCTCTCCGCCGCGTACCCCGCCGCCTTGGCCGAGCTAGCCTGCCGCGCGGCGTGTCGCGCCGCGATGCCCTGACACACCGCTGCCAGCCGGAAGAGGTTGAACGCCGCGCCCCAGGCGACCTCGCCGCCCTGGCGGGGGTCGTAGGAGGTGAGGGAGGCGTAGAGGGCGATGAGGTGGTCGCGGGTGGGGAGGCCCGGGGTCTTCCCTGGGAGGAAGGCGGGGGATGCGAGTGCTGAGTTGGCGGAAAGGCCGGAGGATGGGGAGGTGGTGTAGGCGGTTAGGAGGTTTGAGAGGTCGGAGAGGGGATGGCCTGTTGTTGACATTTCCCAGCTGGATGGTTGTTAGTATTGTTGGTTTGGGCCCTCTTTTCCCCCTCTCTCTTGGCGAGAGAAGAAGGCGCGCGGCTCAAGGTGAGGCGGGGAATAGGAGGGAAGGGGGACTTACTCCAAGATCCCAATAACCCTCGGCTCAGTCTTGTGGAAAACAAGATTGTCAATCTTGTAATCCCCATGCACGAGCGTCACCCTGTCAGCGGGCTGCTTCCCCCCGTCGGCAAAGTACCCGACCAGCTCGCCCATGCGCGGCAGCGGCCCCACGGGCTCGCCCGACTCGGCGTCGCGGGCCGCGGACTGCGCCTCGCAGATTGCGGTCCACGTCTTCAGCTGGCGGGGGTAGAAGTTTGTGGGCTTGCCGAAGGTTGAGAGGTTGATTGAGGGGGGCGGGATGGAGTGGAGGGTTGCGAGGGTGCGGATTGCGTCCTCCCACCTTCATGGCCTTGCGGTTAACTTCCGTTGCTCTTGAGTTCCCCTTTCCCGTTTTGGCTCGGGCTTATACCTCAAGCACAGGGGGTCCCCTTGAGAAATGGGGATGAGAAGGGGAAGAACGGGAAAACTCACATGGCAGTCCTCTCCTCGGGCGTCACCCCCGGAATACTAAAGTCCTCAAAGATCCGCCCGTCCATAAACTCCATGACATAAAACGGCGTCCCAATCACCCCGTCGTCCTCACAGAGACAGTACGTCTTGGGCACCGGCACCCCGCGGTCCGCCTCGCCCAGGGCCTTCATGACGCGGTACTCGCGCTCGACCTTGTGCGCCGAGCTGGAGAGGAGCTTCCCGGGGGGCTTCTTGCGGAGGACATAGCGGGCTGAGGTGGGGAGCGAGGTGAGTTGGTAGGTTGGGTTTGATTGGCCGAAGCCGAACTGGGGGTTTGTTAGGATGATGGAGATGGGGATGGGGGAGGGGGGCGGAGGGGAGGAAGATGAGGGAGCGAGGGAGAGGGAGAGAGGGTGGGAGCATACCTGCTTGATCTCGAGGGGCGTCTTGATCTCCGGGACGGCCTCGTTGAGATAGGCCTCCAGCTTGGCCTGGTCAATCGGGTGTCGGATCGGTCCAGCCATGATGTATGACGTGCGGTCTCGCAGCGTACAAAGGGCGTTTGTCTATCTCGCGCGCTATACTCGTTTCCTACGCTTGTATCCCCGTACTTCAATTGAGGAGATAAGAGAAAAAGTCTCGGTTCACAACGAAGAGATGAGTTTGGAGCTTGCGGATGAGAGAGGCGAGCCCCCATTGATATGCGATGCTCGGTAAGTGGCCGTGTCCCGTGGAGCCTGCTTGCACTAGCCGACAGACGCCAGATACCGAGGTCCAAATCTGCGGGGTGTCAGCTCTCCCCCGCCGAAAGCTGGATCCACACAGCTCCGAGGCGCAAAGAACCCCGGCCGACAGTGTGGGGAAATCCCCGCTAATGCCGCCGCCAAGCCCACTTCACCGCGGCATCTCCTCTCTTCAGTAAACCACACCAACTCACTTAAGACACAACACGTCACGGCCGGGACAGTCAGGCAACCTCGTCAATGCGCTATATTCATCAAGAAACCACGTCCGGTGACGGATTGGTCCTCATCAGAGTTCTATATCCATCCACTGCCTCAAAGGAACAAGAAAAAAAAGAAAAAGCAACCGGAGTTCGACATCGGCAACAACAAGACTGGGAAGTGGGTGGTGGTGCAGGGGGGACAATTTCTTGATATTCCTCTTTTCTCTTTCCACATGTTTCCGGATCCCCATTCCTCCTTGCGAAGATGTCCGAATCTCTTCCCGTGTTTTTGTCCACTTTCTTTTCTGGAACGAGAACGCAACGAGGCTCTGCCTGGACAACGCTCCCGTCCCCGTCAAGACCTCACGTCTTCTTCCCCGTGTACGCCACCGCAAAAATCCGTTCCGTGGTAACCAGACCAACACCCCCAGTTCCAAACTCGACCACAACACACGAAAAGAGGCCCAGACTATAATAATAGTAATAGAAGTAGAAAGTGATTGCTGTGCTTGGATGGAAAAAAACTAACACTTCATCTAAAGGAGAAACACGATATGAGGGGAGACGTTTGCTATAGAAGAAACGAATGAAACAACGGAGCAGGGCACCATCCCAGCAAGACGGTGTCCGTGCGCCCGTGCGAGTAATGATTATAAAATAGTGGGCAATGGAAAAAAAGAAAAAACAAAACGGGGGGTATCCTTCGTCGAATCGTCCATGCATTCTCCCTTCCCTATTCCCAGTTGCCTATGTATGCACCCACCCCATGTGGATGCGTTCCACGCTGTCGCCAGACACGGAGTTATAACGAGATGGACAGAAGAAAGAAATAAACAACGGAAAATGAACACCGAGAGCCTCGATGGAGATGGCTGATAGAGTCCGGGGATCCACGGATGCTCATGGCACCCTCCACTCAAGAACAAGTCGAGAGCTAGCCACCCATGGCGTGCAGGTACGGCAGCTCCCGAGGTGAGACCAGAGCATCCATGCCGTGACTCGCCGTCTCCGTTGAGAGGCTACTCGCACAGAACAGCGGTGACGCCACGGATCACGCCTCCTGCTTACTTTGCAGTAAGTGGTTTGACTCCGTCTTCGCTTTCTTGTTCGCCGAGGAACCCGCATCAGCAGACTTCCGTTTGCTGCCGCTGCTTGCGCCAGACGCGGCGTCACCAGCATCATCCTTCGGGTCCTCGCCCCCCTCGCCCTCGTCCTTCTTGCCCTCTCTCTCTAGCGCTGCGCTCTCTCCGGCCGTCAGGAACCGCCCGCCGGGGCCCCGCGGCCTACGCATCGCGTGGTTATGCCGCGACTCGTGGAGGTAGGGTTTCCGGCCCTTGGACGTCAACCGGAGCTGCTCTTCGAGCTTCTGTCGCGCCACGCGCCTCTTCAGTATCCGGTGGAACTGCTTCGCGTTCACATAAAGCGGCGACTCCTCCACCGGCCCGGGCGCAACCTCGGGAGACTGGGGATGCTGCATCGGCTGCGCATGGCCCATCGCACCGGGCGTCGGGACACCGGGTCTGGCGACGTGGCCCATCATGGGCTGGGCCCCGGGGACGCCAGGGCTGCCCATAATCTGCCGCTGGTTCGCCATCTGCGAGACGTTGTTCATCTGTGTGGGTGACCGCGGTCCGCGCTTCTCGCCCTTCGCGTTCGTACCTAACGTCGGCGATCGCTGGGGCAGGTTCGGATCCGACGACATGTAGGGGTAATTTGACCCCGACGCCGCCGCCGTCGCAGCCATGGCTGCCGCTTGAATCTGAGGCATCGCATAGTGCATCGGTTGCTGCGGCACTCCGTACTGTTGTTGATACATGTTGTGGGCTTGGCCGGGCGCGCCTTGGGTTTGTTGTGTAAGGACCGGGGATGTTTGCGCGCCGTGAGAGTTGAGACCGTGGTTCGTCGATGACGCGATGGGGTTCGCGCCTGTGGAGTCCGTGTACGGGTGCGTGTCCTGTTGCGGTTGCTGAGGGTACTGGCCGTACTCCATACTCCGGTGGAGCGTCGAATGTCCACCGAGCTACCAAAGCCCGCGATGAAGACTTGGTGGTTTCGTCGCGGTTCTGATAGAGCCAATGGGATCCGCGAGTCGTCGATTTGTTTGTGTGCGACGAGTGTGTATGGGTGGTCCCTCGAAGCCGGGGTTTGGGGATTGGTTGTCGTCCAAACGCGGTGGGTATCGATAAGAGGGCGACAGATGACAGGAGAAGAGAAGGGCGAATAGATTTCAACAATCCCGGTCGCCTATCCTGAGGATCGACGTTTAAAATGACCCAGGCGCTTGGGCACTAGTTGGGCTCGTGTCGGCGGTAGACGGGTACCTCGACAGCAGGTGTCACTGTGTGAGAGCTGGCAATCTATTGGATATGCGTGGATGAGCTGGCAGGAGGCAAGGTTGGCAAGTGCGAAGCCCAAATGGTCTGCCACGGCTTATGCAGTGTACGGAGGTGTCGCAGACGCGGGGCTGGAGCGCCGAGTGGCTTAGCCTCGCTCTGGGGATATCGCAGGGGGTGCTGCAAGAGAACACAAGCCACAGGGCCAGGTATCTCTGCTGTGTCGTTGGGCGGTAAGGATGACGACGGAGGTGATGTACCCCAAGGCGGTCCTTGTTTATCTCGAGGATCTATCCGATCGTAGAATGTTAGTCCGCATATACTTCCAAATGAAGGCCGGTAGAATGGGCGGCAGCCAACACTATTGGCAAACAACGCAGGAAGCAAGAGCGGCAGCGATGGGACGGGTGGAACGACAGAAGGGGTGTGCCGGGGTGTCAGAAAAAAACGCGCGAATGCCTTGGGCCGCACTCGATGATGCGTTGGCAAAGCGCCGGGCGCTGTGCCATGCATGCATGATCCGGCCCACCAGCTCGACTGCATGGGACTGACCCCGCAATTCCTTGACCGCGAATACATGGGCAAGGCAAAGGAAGGGAAAGATCAAGTGTCAGACACCCGATGTGAGACCAGCGTAACTTGTGTCGCCTGGCAGCCGCTCGTACAGGCGGGCAGGCAGGCGCTTAACTGGCGTGCGACGAGATGCTGCAACCGATTTGGGCGTTGGGCTCTGCCTGCATGGTGAACCCTCGAAGAGCCAGGTGCTCACTGAAGAAAGTGGCCATGGTGATGAACACATGAACAAGGAGTCTCATGGACAGAAGAGAGATAGGAACACAACACTGGCTCGTAGCCGTGAAGGGCTAAAAGCAAGTGTGGTTCGCGATATATCCTCCTCTCATCCATACCTCGCCTCATTTGGGCATGTAGGGACAAGATCTTGGTGCCCAGGCCTGGCTGAGGGAGGGGAACGGTGAATGCAAACATTGGCTTGAGCAACCATGCCGCAACCCATACTGATGGGTCCCGACCCGCCGGTCGGGGCTGCCAATCGCGGAGGATGGGAGGGAACATGATCGAGGTTTAAAATCGGGCATGGTATGCAAAACAAAACAAAAAAAACATAGCGGAGGGTTTGAGGGAGTGAAACAACGGAAACGCTGAAAGAAGCCAGGCCGGAAGTCGTACTCACGTAGCTCAACAGCCGCTTCTCGAGAGGCTGGACTCTGGCCCGTGACAAGGTTCGCGGAACAGACCTTCTAACAGTCTGTGCTTCGCCAATGAGGAGTTAGACGACGAGCCTAGTCGTCTCCGGGGTTCGGAATGTGGGCCAAAAGCAGATCGAGCGTCATCGAGGGTGTTGGGGAGAATTGGTATGGTATACAAGTGAAGGAAAAGCAAGATATAGTGGCAATATGCAAAAACAGACGGGAACAATATGAGGTCAAGGGTAATATCGTAGCTTATCCGCGTCGCATATGAAACCATACGCGCTCGCCGTGAAGAAAATCGATATACCGATATGAGAGTGCTGGTGATGAAGGGAACCACAGAGGTACGTACCGATCGCGTCGAGTCGCGTCAAGTGTCTGTTGTCGAAAACGAGACCCAGCAGCACCGGATCTGTCCCTCGCACAGGATGGTTTGGGGTCGCGCCAAAGCGACAGAGGTCTTCCGCAGGCAGTTGCCGTCACCTGATTAGGTCGCTAGCCAATTGCGATGGAATTCCACGCGAGAAGTTGAAGTTTGATAGGGCGCGCGATGGGGCGCGGGATTGAATTTGTTTGGGCGGTTTGGTCGAAGTGTCGCGGAGAGGATTGCGGGTGCTGATTTGCTGCTTGTCGGGCGAATGGGCGAGTTAAGCCAGGCACGGCTTGCTATTTGGCCAGGGCCCTCGTTAGTGGGGAGTCCAAGCGCAGGGTGTCGGTAAAGCGGGACGAGTCGGGGCTGGGCTGACGCGACCGCAGAACACGACATGTCTGATGGCAGGAAAACACGGCGATTGCCCAAGGCCAATGGCGATGGAATGATGCGCCACCCCAGCCAGCCCCCACGAAAGCGGGCTCTTTTTGAAGCTTACCCTTTCTACTGTTCTCCTTTCGGATACGATTTCGCGCGCGAGACAGATGCGCTGCTCTACGCCGGAGTATTCAAGGGTCGGTTGGGCGCGTGAGTTCCACGAGAGCCGCCAAACCTAAAATTCGCGGGGTTCGCCGAATGAGAAATCCAGCGTCGGGAACGGACTGGACGGGAATGGAGAATAGGCCTCCTGACTGGCTGGAGGGGTCTCCAGAATGCTTGTTTCGAAATAAGAATATGGCGGACGGATCGGAGAGAACCAACCAGAGAGTCGCTGGGATTGAGACTCGAATCTGATTGATTCGTTTTTTTGTCCTGGTGCGAGAGGGATTGATTGGTCGTGGAAGGTGAGGAGGAGAGGGGACGAGAGATGATTTGCGAGGGCGGGACTGGACACCTTTAATGATTGTGACTGGCTGAATCAGCCGAGACTGTGGGTCTCTCCTTCCCTGGGTGGCGGAACGCGCCCATCGCGGGCGGGCCCAGGCAAGACTTGGCGTGACCGTGGATACCTCGATTGAGCGTGTCAGTCGCGACCGACGGCGAACGGGTGGCAGGCGTGTGTTTGCAAACACGTTACTTCCGTCGCATACATCTCATTTCAGGGGAGAATTAATAATCCCAGCAACGAGGGACCGTCTCAACGTGTCTGGTACACGAGACTAATGGGGACATCTTATATGCTGGAATACGGGCACCAGCCGTTTCGTCGCGTTCGCCACACCCCGGTTAACCTCCCCGTCGCGGAGTTGCTTTTTCCCCGCGTCGCGAAATCCTTTTCATAAACATCGAGGCCCTTTTTGTTTAGATGAGGTCTGATGTCTCACCCCCTTGCAACCGACGCGGCGTTTGAATTGCTTGTCCCCAGGCCCCCAGCCCCGGGAGCTGCAGTCGGATGATGCGAGAGGAATGAACCCCCACTCCTCCCAGAAACCGCAGCTCAGCCCTCTGCGTCTCGACGAAGAACCGCAGTCTTCGAGCACATAGGTTTGGAGATGTCATGGGGCAGTGAATCGCAGCGTTTGTGGAACTGCGCTAGCAGCCAGCTCACGATGCCACAGACAACTCAACCGCTCCTTCCTCGACCGCTCCTTCCTCGGACTCCGATATCTACACCACGGCGAGCGGGAGATCAGTACGGGACCCACTCCAACCACTGCGCTAAATTTAGCCCAGACCGTTGCCTGAAACCGCGCAGTGCATGTGGTAGAAAAGAGCGGTGACACACAACAACTTTTTTCGTCGGAACGTGGCTGCGGATTCGGTCGACTCTCGGAAATCTGTGGCGACGGTTTGTGGGGGTCGCACAAAGCACGTTGTGTCGATGCGCGTTGGACGTTCTCGAGGGGAGGCTGGGATGAGGCGAACGGCGATGTCGGCTAACGATGGGTTGTCATAGGCCCATTTCCTGCGGCTGGATGGGCGAGGTCCAAGCGGGCGTGTACCGGGAGTGGGTCAGAATCGCAACACGTGACCGGGGCGCATGAAATCGATGACGAGGTCACTGGAGATATCGGGAATCCGTGTTTCCGTTTCCAAGGGAAAAGCAACTTCACCGGCCAGGAATGCCGGTGCGCACCTCCTTGAGCGCACGTGCGGCCGCTGGTCAGAGATGGGCAGGGGTTTGTGATGGTGGGGCGCATTTTGGTCCGAACTATGTCGTTTTGGGATGGGTGAGGCGGTGGCTGCCAGCGCATCCGCCTAAAAGTCGGTGTACTTCCCCATTTTTCCTTGGTAAAGAGCAGCAGGAAACGGCAGTTTTCTCCGTTCCGTGCTGGAGGAGGGTGGGTGGGTGGCAGGGGTTGCAGGAAGATGCTGTCAATCCTCATCGCCCCGACCGTTTGGAAGTTTCCGTTCTTGGGATACCCATTGCTCGATGCCCCTTTGGGGACGTCGGTCTCCCTGGACCGGGGCCTGGGCCGTCTGGATCCGCGCACGGGAGACTTACGAGGTACCTCGTAGAGGTGGGCGGTCGTATGACTGGTCAGAATTTGGCCAGTTTCGAACTCCTGACTGGACAAAAACCGGCAATCTCACAACTCTCACAACGAATCAGACGACAGTGACCCAACCCCATCACTTTCCATCCAAACACTGCCCACCGGGCGACAAAACCTCAAATGTCATCTGCCTAACCGCGGACCATCAAAACTAGAATAAAGCCCGACGTCGAATTGCGCCGTCTTACGGATAGCCCCCGCGATGTGTATCGATCCAGCCAAGGTCAAACGCCGCCGCCGCCCCCTCCCTTGGATGTTGGACGTCACGCCAATGTCATGATCTGCCACGCGGATGACGTACCACCCTCGAGGCAGCTACCCGCTTCCAGCCGTGATATCACGCTGCAATGCTCCCATCAAAGCCCGCTCCGGGGAATCCTTCCAGCCCTGGCCACTGCACCAAACAACCCAGGCTCGCGTCGACCGACCCTACCTACAGGCTGCTGCTGCCCACCGTCGGTACCCGATGGAAATTAGGTGGCGGTCCCGTCACTTCGCGGGCGTCTAACGAAGGCGCAAGGATCTGAGATATCCCCCCCATACTGCCCCATACGCCACCTTCCAAAAACCGCGACGAGCTTCCAGCGTAACGGGGCGCTCCTGGACGAATGAGCGTTGCAATACCCAACTCTGCGCGCTCATTCGGTACCAACCCGCGGAGCATTCTCCGCGCCATGGCTGTTGTGGCTGGGCACGCCCCGGGGTTCACATCCTTCGAGCACGGCGCTTATACGGGCCCTACCCGTCGTGTGAGGAGCCGCCGTCCTATCACGCTTTATTTCCCCCTTGCCAACGTTATGTGAGACTTGCGGGCCGTCGCTAGCTTCTCCACGTCCATGTGACGGTGACAGCCTTGCTCCTGTTCTCGGAAGGCGATTCGTCCAAGGGCTGCGCTCCGACGGTCAAGCGATCGGATCCGCCACCCTTAATTATACGACTGACGTCAGGGCGGGATCGCGAGCGATTGGATGGCTGCTGTCCGGTCGTCAAGAACCACACCCGACAGTGGACATCTCGTAGTGTTCGCAGTCTCGCTCGTAACCCCCGTCCTTTGCGGGCCCTAGTTAGATTCACACTACCCTTTCCAAGGCCTTCCCATTAAGGAATCACGGGCATTTCCAAGGACGGGAAAGTCACCCGCCTCCATGCCCCCATATGAGCTAAAGCCGGCATTCGTCGACATATGCGTACATTCCCTCTCATCTCAAGCAGGGAATATCATTCTTTAAGTGGGGATCATCGTGGACGATACACGAGCGCGGAGATGAACAAGCTTGATTTCGGCGTTTGATACATCGTCCTCAAATCACACCCAGAATAGCCGTGTCCAATGACGCCTACGGCCATGTCTGGTCTGCCCGGCCCAAAGGTTCAACTCTGTTGGTGCGCCAGTAGCAAGCTTGTCGGTGACGACTTGTCCTTGGACACTTCGCCTCCACAGGGCAGCGAATTACGGGTGACAGATGGATAGGAAAGGCATAATTCGCGATCATTCTCACGTCAGTTGGAGTCACCGGTGCGTGTAACAACGGCACCTGTGGCATACGGCTCCTCTGGAGTAAAGTGAATTGCCAGCCCCGCGAAGTCGAAAGCCGACCACGGTGATGTAGACTTGCTCTGGGATTTACCTTCCCCCGTCCTTAGGAAACGGACCCCTGGAACCTTGGGAGTGAAGTCTCGGATTGGCCCTAGTGACCCCTGGATCCTCTGATATGCCTTGGGTTGGTGAGATACCACCCGTGAGGCTCAGGCCAGTATGTTAAGGTTGGAATATGGCGATAGTCGTGGAAGGTTTCTGCTGTTGCGGTACATATACCTTGCCATACTCTGACTATGTCAACTGGGCGAGTGGCATTACAGGTTCGTGTTGTCCCAGTCGCGATTACAATCTCATCTCTACCCATTTTCAACGTCAGGCACCCAGTAGCGGTGACGAGTCCACACATTCATAACCTTACTCGTCAGTGTTTCCTACCAAGCTCGTCGATCTTGGATGAGGTTCTCAAGAGCCCTAAGAATCAAGTGCTTTCTTGATCAGCCGAGGAAGCTATGCTTCCCGCACCTCCTATTTCAATGCTCCGCAGGTTGGCTGCGGGCATGCAAGGTCACCGTCTCCGCAAGAAGAGGGCCCACCGGGGTTTGTCCCCCGAGGAAGTTGCATTCCTCTCAAGCGAGACATCCGCATGAAGGAGTAATCTGGGAGCTGTCTCCTCCCTAACCTGAACCCGTCGGCACCATCGCAGGACTTGGTGCCGGGTGTGCAGATGACGCCGCCCCGGAAAGTAGCTCCAGTGACGATCATATATCTGGGGACGCATGGGATCAGTTGGGTTTCAAGAACTAGGGATTCCTTGGGGTGAGAGTCATTACAGAACCCGCGAGGATGTTCAACTTACGATACTTGAACCCTGGGCATGGGGATGCCCTCTTCAAGGCCTGCACGCCGGCAAGATATCCAAGTCCAACTCAAGGTCTAATCGAGAGTCAGACGGATCTGGCGGTTGGCTCCGTAAAAGAGTAGACCATCGAGCCTACACTTATACATAATTCGCAACGACCAAGCTAGACAGGAAAAAGAACGGACCTCTGTGTGAGCGTTTGTCTATCACTGCGCATCCATTCCATACTCACGATGCCCCACCAGCTTCTCTAAGCTGTCTCGTCTATAGGCCGGCAACAGGCCATCTTCGACCAAGACACGCCCGAGATCCCATTCCCATGGAAACAACGCTCATCCTGAAGCCTACTCGTATGATGACCCACGTCCCACCAGACGGCACTCACGATTGATTCCCAGACACCATTTCCCGCCCAACGACTGGTCCCTAACGTGCTACGCCAATTCCCAACCAACAGACCACGTATCTGCAAGAGAAGGACGGAGCCCGGAGAAGGATTCGGACCTCGTCGCGAGAGCAACGGGAGCTACGCATGCGCCTGGCGGCTCTATCACACCGGGAAGGGTGGCCGCATCTGAAGAGGCCAGGTTGGTGTACGCCTTGTGGTCCCTCTATGGGAAAAGGGGCTTGCGCTCGCGCTGTCGAGACGCTGGGTGTTTTTCATCATGAGCAATTAGGTCTTGAAATTTCGGGCAGGCATTTGATTTGATCCTATGTTAGTTACGAGGTTGGGGAAGGACCTCTAGATGGCGAGACGCCTTGCTTACCCCTATCTGGGTGTGGATGGGGGAATGGCGGCATAGCCACCGAGGCTCCGCGGTGCTTCGAGAGGACCAGCTTGCCCTGGATACCCCGCGGCGAGGAGACTTTCCTGCTCCACTCTGAGGAACCACCATCTGACGTTTGGTACAGCCCTGGCACAACCGCCGTGGAATCGGATGGATGGTTCGTTGCTCGCCAGCCACTCCACAAGTCAGAGTGCCGGGGTTTTGATACCCCCCTCTCCAACCCGCCAGAGCATCTAGATTGGCTCTTTTGTTGGTCCAAGCATCTGTGCATTGCGTCCAGGCAGCAATACAGCCCGCTGACAAGCGAGCTGCACTTCGAGAAGTCGCCTCTCCATCACTGCTTCTGCCCGCCCGAGGAGACGGACAGCTCACCATCATCGAGACTCGCAGAATGGCCCATTGATCGAGGAACGAGCGTGAAAGGCAATCAACAGCACTTTCCGCTGTTTATGCCCGCGCGGACAACCATCAATCGTGTCGGGAAACACTGGCCGGGGTGTCGAAGCGCCCTCGAAGGGAGCAATATCACCACCCTTTCACACGCCACTCACCGCCTCCGTTTGCCACCCACCGAGTCTGGGTATTCCATTACACCCCATCACAGACAATGTGTAAAGACTCTCGAACTCTCGGCTGCATGTTGTTGACGCAGTCATAGACGCGGCTAAGTGGGTTCGACCACGGCAACGCGTAACCGGCCTTGGCGACATATTGGACTTGTCATATACCCCTCACGACCTCGAGATGGGTAGTATTCGTGCCCGAATGCTTACCGGGCCTGCCTCTACCCACGGCAGTCAGTCGAGGCGCGGGCCACGGATGACTCCGAGCATCGAAGTTCAAGGACTAGCCCTTGTGATTCGGTGACTGGAAGCATCGTACCAACGATTATGGCGAGTAAAATGTGAGAGTGAGAGTCGGGAAGCAGGAGCCAGTCTTCCGGCCACAGACATGCGAAGGATCCACCCACAGCTGCACAGGCGGCCATATCGGCGGCCATGTACAAAAAGACACCCACAAAGTAGCAGCTTGGAGGTGGTTGGACAAAGCGGGAGGAGTTTTGGACAGAAATGGCACCCCGGATGATCAAAGGATACTTGCGTCGACGCCCAGATTGTGCCTTGAAAGGAGTGTTCAAGCTGAGAGAGGGGTGGGTAGGTAGCAGACGCGAGCCGCCCCTCCTTGTCGGGCCTTTCCGCGCAGCAAATGGACTTCCGTCTGCTCTCCGAAGGGGAAGTGTGAGCGACAAGGATGCAGAGGCACCGGGAATGACACTCCTCGCAGGAATAACGTGGTAGTACATGCTGTCAGGGTAGGAAGGTTGCGTCGGAGCTCCCCAGGCTCATCTCATTGTCCAACTGGCGTAATGAAAGGCCCCAAAATCGTGACACTTTCAGGTAATTTGGCACTGAACTCTCGGTAATCTTAGTCCGACCCCATGGCGGGCAGAGCTAATCGAGGCTTGTCTGTGGGGTACCCGCCAGACAGAGTGAGCGAACAGGTCATTGTTGCCGATCGTGCTCGTTGCGATGTGCGAGAAGTGGACTGGGGGTAATCCGAAGCAATTGTCAGCGCTTAGCAGGATAGAGACTGAATCCCGCGATGGAATATCAAACATCTTGTATCCATCGTTGCCCGGGTGAAGACGAGGGGAGCGAATAAGACGCAGCAATGGCGACCTCACGAGGCACATTTTGCGGGGAAGGCGTTTTAGCTCCTTGGTGAAAGAGTGAAAGACGGCGTGGAAAGCTCCCAGAAGCTCCCTCGGTGGCGGGGGAGGCCAATATTAAGACGCGCGCGCTTTCCAGGGGAGCGGCCGGCGGCATGGCCAGCTTTGAATCCAAAGACATGGACTGGCGATTCCTCCCCCGGGCCACTCGGCCCGCAAAGTCCCAGAGTGAGCACAGCCAACGAGACGCATGCCCGTCGCTCAACCCAAATCCCGCGGCGCGCGTCATGAGGCAGTCCCGGGTCCGACCACTGGTCTCCCGAGCGGCCGCTAGATCGGAGAAGGGCCACGCTTTGTGGCTTCGGCGACGGCGTTGTTCCTCGCAGAGTCAGAACATTAACCTCCCGGGGCGTTTAAGTGGCCAGAGATGAATGGCGCCGACGGGCAGGGGTCGGGCGGCTCTTTGCGGGGGAGAGACGGGAGGAACTGGGCCTCTCGTTGCACATGGTGGGGAGACCATCGAGGTGGTCGTGCCGTACGCGCGCGCGGAATGAGGCAAGCCGGGTGGGCGGCTATGGAGAATCTTCATGAGCAAACAGAGAGGCGCATCGTGAGGCCCCGTCTCGGCGGCAAAGGAGAGGATAAAGAGCAAGGAAAGGACCCTCTTTGCCCTGATGTATGTTCCAAGACACTCGGCGATCGCCATCTCCCTGCTTCAACCAACTCTAGCCCATCTGTGCTGGTTTTCTCTCTCATCGAAAAAAGGCTGGCCCTTTGCGATTCTTGATCCGACTTTTCCGTCCCAGCACTCTGGAATTCGAGATCCACTCCTCAGCCAAGACTCCATCATTCGTCCCCGCCAATCCGACCAAGACAGATCGGGAAAAGGTACGATGCCTATTGCTCACCTCATGGCCATTCAACTCGTCTGATCCCAAGCGTGACTGGGTCCGTCAACGGCGATCACCTCTGAGCATGAAGTCGAGTGGTGCTAATAATAACCACAGGCTCCCCGTTCTCCCCGCCCCGGCCGGATCGTGTCCCGAATAAGCCCCTCGACCTCATCCCTGTGCGCCGGTCGCAAACCAATCACCGCTCGTTCCGTACCCGTCACCAACCGCTGGCACATCGCCCCCTCTCGTCGACTCTGGCTGAACGCGCTCGACCCACCCGCACGCGGTGCTCCCACCCGTGCAGCAGGCCTCCCTCATCGCGGCCATCCCCCTTCGCGCGTCTCGGCGAATAGAAGGGCTCGTATTCCCCATCAACCACGACGAGGACGGCGCATCTCGGCGTTTGCACGACAAACAAACATCGCCCTCGGCACTCGTCGCCTGGTCGCATACTCCGCGTCCGGACCCTGTGAGAGCGCTGCTGCAGGGAACATACCCTTCACAATCCGAGCAGTTATTTCCCCCGCCGAACTGAGCCTGAGCAGAGCTCGGCAGTAGTCGCGGAATCATCTCACGTCAACACGGCCTGCGACCTGCAAGTCCAGCTCGTCCACTCACATCGCACCTGCCCGACAAGTCAGAGCGTGCCGCCTTCCACAGCCGCCTTCCACCTCGAACAAATAGCCGTCGCTCTTTCCGTCCGAGCTCGCTCACCCACTGGTCTGGCACCTTCTCTGGCCCCCCCGGACACTCCTTCCCCCCCTGTCGCCCGCACCCCCCACCCTTACGGCTCGCACTTTCCCAGTGCACGCAACCCCTTACGCGCGCTGCACGCCCCTCCTATCCACACCCCCTCCCCGCCAGCCCGGCGAGGTTGACCAAAGGGCTTCTTCGCCGCTCTCGTCCCTCCCTGTCTCTTCCCATTCATACATCCACCGAGTTTATATTGTCACCTCCATAATACGCCGGCGCCAGTCTTTCCCTCCCGTCCCTCTCTTTCTTCTACTTTGCATCATATTCGCGCCGGGTCGGGTTTCCGTCTTTTTCTGCACCAATCCTGGCTCCGGTCTAATCGTCTCCCGTCACACGCGTCCATCGTCCGCTTCGCTTCCGCTCCACCCTAGGAGAGAAAGGCTACGGCGAATAGCACTGGTTGCTCGTCACAATCCTTGGGATTCTTGATCGCTCCTCGCCTCTCCGCGAACCACCATCCGCCTTGGGGAAGGAAGCCTACTTCTGCACACACAGCCCGATCCCGCTCGCCACACCCCACCTGGCCTCGTCTTCGGCGGCCACCCTCTGCCCCCCGCCCCTTCGCTGGCTTGACCCCCGCTCCATTTATAGTTCTTTGCACCTTCATAGCAGCTCACTCATACCTTTAATATTTGTATCCCCTCCCACTTCCCCACGTCAACTGCCGGAGACCTTTTCCTTCCCACGTTGCCTGGGTCAGCTCGTCAGCTGGAACACAATCAGACGCCTTCAGCCGAGCTGCTTTACTTGACTTCGCCTCAAGCCAACCCAGTTCTTCTCAATAAGACACGCCAGGCATCGACATCGAGCTCCGCGAACTGCTCATCATGGCGACGACAAGCACGACCAAGCCCAAGTTGCCACAACTGGCCACTCCTGTTACGGCCACCTTCCCTTCACACATCTCGGGCCACTCTCCGCTATCAGCGAAGCCCCAGTCGGCGGACCCTACCAAGACTCCCATCAGTCCCCCTCTTGCATACACGGACTTTCTTAGGTTCATGTCGCTCAACTCGCCCGTCATATTCAAGGGCTCCCTTTCGGACGAGAGCACATCTGGTTCCGTCCCGTCAACAGCGACCACGGCGCCTTCCGACTGCTCATTACGGCCTGAATTCAAGACGGAGCTAAGATCGCCCATGACGGCGCCGCCGATCCCGCCGAGCCCTTTCACTCAACTTCCCATGTCTGCTCCCGCCACGGGCGATCAGTGCTTCCCGAGCCTCAAGATCCCGCCCTCTCCGGCCGGCTCAAACTACGACTCCCCCATCAGTGCGCGGTCACCCTTCAGCGCGAGATCGCACACCAAGTTCGACTGGGAGACGGCACTGAAGGCGAGGAAATTTGAAATGAAGAAGCAGTCGGCGAAGCAGTCGAGGACGAGCGTCAGGCATTTCCGGGAGGTCATAACGCGGACGGTCACTTATACGCCGAGGATGGCGCCCGCGCCAAAGGGAAAGAGGAGGAAAATCGAGTGAGGGAAAGGAACCTCAGCAACCGATCTCTCTACCGACTGGCTCCTCCTCGATGGAGGTGCCGACGATCCCTCCGATTTCTTTTGTTTTAGACCATCGTCATCCCTCTACTTCGGCGACCACAACAGCCCCCGCGACTTCAGGCGGAGGGTACTCGTGTTGTTGGGACTGGCCGAGGCTGGGTCGAGAAGAGGATATCGACCTGATCATGCGGCATGACGCAACGATTCATTTGTCATTTCATTTCCGCGAAATCGGCATATCTTTACTTGCGGTGGCCTGATCACATACGACGCCCGGGGCTAGCAAGCCGACGGGTTTGTGGAGGCTGCACAACTATCTGCTTGGGAGGCGCGATTTCAAGGACAAAAGTCGGGATATGTCACATGTACTCATTATTCGTCTTTCTTGCGCAGGCGGCAAGCTCGGCGAAGTCGGGTGTGTGTTTGGGAGGGGCTATTTCGAGTCATGGTGTTTGTGTGGCGTTTTTTACATTGGCCTGGACAGGCAGGAGGTTATCATGTTTGAGGGCCATGTTTGGGCCAAGTATGGGAGGATTTACATGTGAGATACCAGGGGGAGAGGCGGCACGGGGAGACCGAGGTGAGAGGAGGCGAAGTCGAGGATAAAAGCTAGCTGTAATATGACGGTTGGTTAATTATGAAAGGACCTTCGAGTCTCATTTCCGAGTCCTGTATCACACGCATTATGCCGCGGTCCTTGCGGGGAGCGGGAGATTTCGTGACATTGAGGTCAAAGGATGTTTCTATTCCTGGATACATACGCGGGAAGAATCCGCTCCACCGGTGCAATCTCCTAACTTCCTTGCGGCCTCTTTCCCGGCCTTCCTTCAAGGCCGCTGATTTGGCCGACCAGGAAACGAAGTGACGGGAGGTAAAGATGCGGGGAAGGATCTCGTCACGTCTGTGCCTTGTTCTTTTTTGGGGACGCTATTTTGGAGCTGGTGTCTTTCGCGGGAGTCATATCTATTTTGGTCGGGGGCTATTTATATCGAGTCGTATGCGGTATGTGGTAGAGCCCAGGGGCATGGGAATCAGGCTTGGGATACGCCAATAGGGCGGTGCTGGAAGTGGCTTCTCCTGGCCTGGTCGGGAAGACTCAAGATCGGGACAAAGATCCATGGCGAGAAGCTGCTTGTTCCGTTTTCATTTCGTCATACTTTCCAAGAAACCGGAAATTAGGCCCCGGAAGAGGCCTACCGAGCATGTCATGCATATAAGCCTCGTGGGCCGGAAACGAAACGGAGGGCCGAGTGGGAAGGCCCGACACCCGGATGATGTGGCCTCCTCCCCCATTCCCTTTCTCTTTGGTTTCCTTTGCTTCCCCGCCTACACCCCTCCTCGTTCCTAATTCTGGGCGCAGAGGAGGTGGGGAGGGGCCAAGGAGAGGGGAGGGATGTGTATCTGGCCTCATGACTCCTCCCCTCCTGCCCCTCGCCGCCTATCACGTTGGCTGCAAGCCGTGCGGGAGGGGTGGTGGGATGGTACTCGGCTCCCGAGGTTCCCAGTGCCGCGCGCAGCGTGCTACAGAGACATCGGCGCTCTGGATCTGGTTGATGCTTGCTTCTGGAGGGCGGCGCGGGCAGGCGAATGCGCTTAGACCACGCCTCGTCAGGATCGAATAACACCAGCTAGCCACAGCGGCGAGAGCTCGACGAGCTCAGTTCAAGATCCTACAATCGCCCGTCTGCGCCATCTCGTACAGAGCACAAGGCAGGATCTCAAACCCACCAAAAGAACACCCCTGCCTCTTTCCCTCTCCTCGGCAGGCCTCCGCCCACGGTTGACCCAACAATCTCAGGCAGGATCTCTGAACAGAAGGAGCCCCGGCACCATACCAAACCCGGCCATAGCGCGTCCCGTCATCCTGGAAAGTCACCCCAAGCCGGGGGCCACGAAATCACTTTGCCTCTCCCCGGTCGGTGCCGCTCCCTCACACCATTGGCCAAACAGAATCCCAAAACGCGATGTGGGCAGGGGTGTCCGAAACATCCCCTGCCAGGCGCTTGAACCGCCGTCCGCAAGTCACGCCCCCCGCGTTCCGCCCCACATGGTTGCCGGCGCGCGTGATTGGCTCACATGTATTTTCGCGAACGGAGGTGACCGGGGGCGCTAGGGTGTGATTGGCTGGAGGTGTTAAGCGCCGGGGGAAGTGTCGTGCGGGGGGCGTGTGCATTGGCGTGTGATGAGACGGCGGGGCACCGGTTCTTGACGTCTCTTTTTTATATTTCCTCAGAGTGATGCTTCTTTTTTCTCGCTTTCCGCTGTTGCTGGCTGGGTGAAGTTGAGATATCAGGGGGAACCGACTCCTGCCGAAATTGCGCCTATTCGCCCCGCGGACTGCGTTCCCCGGGCGGGGATTCACCCCGGGGGGCCTCCCGTGGCAGACTTCACCTCGTGTTTCGGTGATAGTGCCGCCGCCTAACCTCGCAGAGGCAAGGGCTGCCGAGTAAATGTGACGGCGCAAGACCCTCTGCGCCAGATCGACCCCTGGACACGGGCGCGGGCGCTGATTGAGCGCCCTGCCGATGGCGGTTGCCCCCATCCCATCCCTGGACCCCGCGATGTCTCGTCACATTCTTTAGCCAGCGTTGGCCTGGGGCTGGGAGGAGTGCCGGCAGGTTGGCACGGGCGTGATGGGAGGGCAGTACTGAGGCGGTATGCGGTGCGGCGGGGTTCTGGTGAGCTCTGACCCTGACTTTCGCTACGAGAATGTCACTGTGCCGAGTGCCCTCGTCGGATATATCCAGGCGAAACCCGTGGTGATCAATACCAACTTCGTCAATCCAACATTCAGAAGTCTGCCGCCCTGTGCCGAGATCTTCCGCTGGAAGAACGGTGAGCCACTCTTTGCCCCCGTCACCTTTCCCTCGTGCGCCCCTCTATCAGGATTAGGAATGGTCCAGTCCCGGCCCCAGGGTTCGTCACCTCCCATCACGTCCCTCCCGCTGGAGTTTTCCCGGCACTCGACGAATCCCAACTTGAAGGGCCCTCACGAAGTTTTCTCGTGGGGGGGAGGGGCCTTAGCTTGGGCCGTACCGAGTAAACCCGTGACGGTTCAGATGTGGGCCCCGGCACAAGTTGAAACCCGTATTTGGAGTTGCAAGCCGAATAAGTGTGATGAAGTTGAGCACCCGCGTCCACCCAGCGGAGATACCCACGGAATGCCTCGTGTCCAAGCAAGCAATCACCTGAATCCGTCTCCCCCCGCTTTTTGAGCTCCGAGCCGCTCTCCGACGCTCGCTGATTCTTTTTTTAGGGACCTGCCTTCTTCACGGACATCTCCCTGAAACGCTCTTTCGCTTGTGAAACAGGAGCTCCTGGGGAACTGTGACGGCAATACCCCCCCTCCTCCAGTTCGCGTCCTCGTTTCAAGTGTCCCAGCAAGGAGGAATGACGGCTGGGGAAGAAGCTTCATCGAAGGCACGTTTTCTCCGTGTTTATTTTAGGAGAAGTATGCCCCACACCACAGCTGCTATCCCCGACCCTCGACGGGCCAAGCCCAAAACGCCTCCCTTCCCACAACCCCGGACACGGGAACCATCTGACCGGATCAGGGGTATTCTGAGCTGGGACTTCTGGCGGGATTGTGGCAAGCCGGCGCGTCAGACTTCGCGGGGAGTCATTTCGGGTCCAGCAGGCGATCTGCCAGCCGGCCCCCGACTGGACGGATCTCGGCCTGCTGCCTCGAACCCGGCGAGATCAAAGCTGCTCCGCTCCCGGCCAGGCGATGTGACAGTACGTGCTATATGCACGGAACAGGACGGAATCACATCCTTCGTCACAGACCCTGGACACGGTAATATCCGAAGCCGCTTTATGTAATTTCAATCCCCAAGACAACGCGACTTCACCCGCATCAGCGGGTCATTCCACGACCCTCACCTCCCTCGCCACAGCGCTACACAGCGCGACCTCCACTCCAGCGCTCATCAGCACGTGTACCCAGAGCCTCTGCGTGTCGCTAAGCCTATCGTTCGCGCTCTTCACCTCGGCAAACATGCACTTCGGCGCCGGCTCACTTCGCCAGAGCACCAAGTCAGGTATGCCTCCCCCGCGCAGCCGGTACTCCTGCGCCACGACCTTGCAGACGGCCGCCAGCGCGCCGCCGGGGAAGCAGCAGACGAGCTCCGCAAGGTCTTCGATGTCAAAGTCCCAGTTCAGGCCCACGACGCAGGTCCGGCGCTCGTGCTCGCGTTCGTGGACCGCCCGGAGGATGCGCTCTGCCTCGCCGTTGGAGATGTCTGCTAGGCGGCGGTTGATCTCGGAGATGCGCGTTGGGTAGAAGGAGTCGGTGTGGAGGTCAAGCGGGTAGGTCTGATAGGCCGTCTGGAAGACGTTGGGGACGTAGGCGAAGATGATGTCGAAGAAGAGGTAGGCGAAGAGGGTGCGGATTATGCCGCCTTCGGAGTGGTAGCCCTTCCAGCCTTGGCTGCGGTACCAGCTTAGGCACATCTCCTCGACGGAACATTCTCCGCCGTCTTCCCTCTCGTCTACCCAGGCGGTCTTGGTGTTGACGCCCCTGCCCTTCCCAACCGTCGGGTCTTCTCGTTTGATCTGAATCCCCTCCGCCGTGTGTTGGATGGGCTGTTGGAGGCGGACGTGGCCAAAGTCGTGTTGGAGGCGCCGGGGTATTCTCAGGCGCTTCTCCAGCTTGACGAGCCTCTTCTGGAGGTCGTAGTGGTAGATCAGGTGACAGTCGACGTCCTGGAGTCCCATCTCGCACGTAGTGACTGCCTGTGCCCTCCAATGCTTCTTCCGCTGCTCTTCATCGGTGGATGCCGGTTCGGGATCCACGGCGCACATGTAGTGTTCCTCCAGAAGTGCCTTCCGCTGATACCAACTCCCCCGTCTCGCCGTGTGAAATAGCCTCTGAGCGAGAAGCTCCGTCAGGAGGTCGTATTCCTTCCTGTAATCCTTCAGCCTTCCGAAGCAATACGCCGCCTTGTGAACAATTCGTGTGTAAGTGTGTGAGGGTGTAAACCTCCGCAGGTACGCGCCCTCGCCATACTCGTAGACAGTTTCTTCTTTGACCTGCTCCTTAGCCACGAGGCTCTTCCATCTCGGGTAGATAGTCTCGAAAATCTCAATCACTCTCCGAAATGCCTCGTGGTTTGGCAGCTCGCCACCCTCCAGCGCCATGTCCACCTCAGTATCAATCTTGATGGCGGCTTCAAACTCGAGAATATGCGGCCGCGTAGAAAAGATGTTTGACGTTCGACAGACTAGGTAATCCACAAAGTTCCGTCGAGATATTTTGGACAAGATGATTGTTGTCAAGGACTTCTCCGTCCACTCTGTCGATCTGTAGAAGACAAGATGGACTCTTTGAAAGAGCTTGAACGTTGCTTCGGATATCCTAATGCAAGGACCAGTGATCGCAAGTATCTTCTTAACAAAGTGCTGCGCTCTGCTGTTAGCTTGTTTGCATTCCAACGCATCATCTAAAGCCGTGACCTGGTCCCTCGACATGCGGACGCCCATGTCCGTGAGTCCGGCTTGTTGGCGGATTGCTTGACATAACAGCCTTGAAAGTTCGACCTTGCTCTTCCCCTGTATTTTCTGCTCCTTTGCGAGGGATTTGAGCTCGTCGAGGCTTAATAAAGAAACGGCTTCTTCGACCGTGGTAATATGGGACTCCGACGTGTCTGCAAAGGTGAAGGCATCTCCTAGGCGGGTCTCATCCATCTCTATCCCAGGGATATGCTCTAGATCAGGACTTGTGGCCGATCCTGGGACTTTCCTCGGGGTTTGGAGAGTGGATACTGTCTTGTCCATGTCTGAGATGTCATTGTAGTATCCCAGACGCTCGATTCGATGCCATGATGCTGTCTTCCTCAAGAACAGCCTCACATACCTTGAATGATGGAGTCAGCTACGGCTTAATGATCGTCCCTCAATGACAAGGACTTACAGATATTGGCTCTCGTAGTCGAGTGCCTTCCATTCATCAAAGACGTAGCTTTCACGCTCATCGAATAAGTGCGCCTCATCCTCTAAGACGGTATCCAGGGCGAGATTGAATGCGTCGACATAGATCGAGCTCCTCCCTTTCACCCATGCACCGTTCTGAGGAGTCTCATCCGATGGTGCCTGGATATTCTCTGAGCAGTTTGTCTCCTCGTACTCCTTGATCGCTTCGTCTGATCGGGTTTCCGGGAGCGCGCTCTCGAATCCCGCGTCCAACAGGCCATGGTCTCCGCCGGGAGAGTCCGAGGTTCCTCCCAAACAACCAAGCGCCTCTTCATCCTTGAAACCTGGAGGGTTCCTTACAGGGTCCTTGTTGGGAGAAGTCTCCTCAGAGAGGCGCACCCTCTTGTGGGATCGTTCATCTTCGTTCGCAGGGCGGTCGCCACCATCAAGAGTCTCGGATCCTGTAGCTGGTACTCTCCGAAGAAACTTGTCCATAACAACGAAAACTAGTGGTAGTAAACGCCCAGTGACAGATATCACTGCAGAGTCTTGTTCCTGAAGGATTCCGAAGATAAAGTTGGTGCTAGGCAGCACATAGACCCGGACACGCGGTTCGCACGCACGAAGCCTTCGCGCTATCACGTGACTGTGATTTACGGGAATTGACCAGTGGTACCGGCCCTTTATCGATAAGGGAAAGCTAGGTGGTCAATATTGGAGCTCTGGTGTCGTTCAGCTTCAGCTTTACTCCTCCGCCTCATGCAAACCGCCCTCCTCCACGATTTCCTCGCTTTCGACAACGCTCTCCCGTTTTCGCTTTACTCTCGCCCCTATTATCACCCACTCTGACTCGTCACGCGCCTGTCAAAATGTCGGAACCCGTAAACAGTAGCGAGAACCCCGCTTCCCAAGAAGCCGCGGACCCCTCCCCAGCTGCTCACCCCGAGGCCATGGACACCACAGCTGATGAGCCTCCTGCCGAAGTCAGTCACCATCCTATATGAACCTACCCACTTCTCAATTGAGCTGCCCTATCTCCGCCTCTACCGAGAGCTAATCATTATATGCCGAGACGTAGCCCCAAGCTGGCAACAAGTCCGAAGCAGACGCCCAACCCGAAGAGAACACTCAGCCCGAGACGAACGCCCAGCCCGCCGACGCGACTGCCAGCCCCAGGCCCGAGCCGAACCACGTCCCCGCCGATAACCAGCCCCGGCCGGGCGCGCAGACCGTCCGAGAGATCTTAAACACCAAGATCAACCCCTTCGTCTCTGCCGGCCTGCGCGAGATATTCCGGGACCCCGCGAATATGTATGTCCGCCCCCCGCACACCCCCGCCCCATCCACCCCGCCTGTAGGGCTCTCCCTAGGCACAATAGGCGTGGCGGCCGGAGCTAACGTGGGTACCGTTTTAGCCCCGAGGACCCCCTTCGCATTCTGGGCGAGTTCCTCCTCGAGAAGCATCGTGAGGTGAGCGCGAAGGAGGAGGCCGGTCAGGCGGCTACTAACGGGGCCGAGTCCTGACCTTGTTCTTGTGCCGCGCGGCATGTCATCACTGGCGACACATACCACATATATGGGACGGCAGGCCAATGGTATACGTTTATGGACATTCATCCACTTGGACATACCTCGGTAAGGCGTTCAGGAACACGGAAAACGATTGAGCATTATCAAGGCGGGCATGATATCATGATATTTCGAGGCGGCGATAGAATTGACATTATTTCACCACCACGCGCTGACCCCTCGTTCCAATCATCACTCGTCGTAGGAGTGAACGGAGCACACAGCCCTTTATATTGGCTATGACCTGCTCAGATCCATCGAAATCGCTTTTTTCCCGAGTCCTCGTGAAGACCAGTTGCACCGCAATGCATTTCCCATCCCCAACTCCGACCGGCCGGGATCTTACTCCCTCAGTGCCATTTTCCAGCTTCGTTCTTCCAGAGCCTAGAGCTCCTTACGCGACGAGGGTGCTGGCGGTGGCGCTCTCGTAGCGCCAGGTGGGGGGCAGGTTGCCGACCTGGCGGTAGTACCTCGCGAGGCGGTGGATGCGGGCCTCGATGAGAATGAGGCGGTACTTGGCGTCCTTGTCCTTGCGGTTGCGCTCGAGGTGCTTGCGGACGGCGACGGCCTAGGGGATCTCAGTCAGCGGCAGGGCTTCAAAAGGGGAATGCGGGAGAAAGGGTCGCGGCGTAGCTCACCTTCTTGATCAGGTTGTAAAGGTCCTCGGGGAGCTCGGGAGCGAGGCCTGGAAATCTCAATGTCAGCCGTGACCGACAGAGGCATTTATAGACTCAAAGCCCTTCCATTGCGGAGGGCAGAGAGTATGTATGTGTGGGATATCGACGTCTCGAATTCGTCGTCGGGTTGTTCAAGGCGGAACAATCGTACCATGAGACTTGAGGATGCGGAGGATCTTGTTGCCTATACGGAGCATCAAACGTTAGTCGACTGTCTCGCCAAAATTCCACCTTTCCTCCGAGGACAAGAAAAAAAACATACCGGTGACGGTCTTGACCTGGGCAACACCGTGGGCATCACGGAGGACGACACCAATCTGCGAGGGCGCGGCACCCTTCCTGGCGAGCTTGCAGATCTGGTCCGCGATCTGGTCGGGAGAGGCCTTGAGCCACGACGGAGGGTTCCGCGAGTACGGGACCGTCGACGACGAGATACCCTTGCCCTTGCTGTGAAGCCTACCCATTTTGTCGGTTGCGTTTCGGTGAACGGCGGGGTGTCGATGCTGGTGATCGGAGTGGTTGTCGGTGCGGTTGGTTTGGCGGGATAAAAAAGTTCGCGAGGGTTCGAGGCTGGTGGTGAAAATTGGGGTCGCCGGCGGTGGGGGCAGGATGGGAGGGCCGGCGAAAGCTCGCGTAATTAGGGTCGTTTGGAAGAGGTCGAAGCCGGCGCGCAGATTAGTCACGTGCCACCGAGCTGCTTCCCATGATTCCTTTACCAGTGGTCAACTAGTGCAGACAACTGTCAATTGTTCTCGGTCATAACCGCAAGTACAACAATGTAATGTCCACCGAGTCCGAGATCATCGAGGTTGGGAACTTCCCATGTTCATTTTAGAGGACGCTTCCCGCCCGAGTATACTAATTTACAGTGCCCATGAAATGTACAAGCCTGTCTTGCTGCTTCCCGCCCGCGACATTCGCCCACCGCTACTTCGTCCGCGCAAACAATCCATGGCCATGTTGTCGTTGGCCGCTCTGCATCCCCTTATTCAGCCTCGGTAACGCCGTGTATCCATCTACCAAGCCCCAACATCGAAGTTGGCCTGCACCAGATCGTTAGCATCGGAAGGATCAGCATCGGCGCCGCAAGTGAGCTTACCTCGGGGAAGTAAGTGGTGACGACAGTCCGGTCTGCAAACTTCCTGCCCGCAAGGGCACGAAGCGCCTTTGTCGCATCCTCCGCGTTGGAGAATTTGACGAATATCCTCCCCACGCCCGGCGACTGCCTGCTGCCACCAGCGGGTCGCGGAACCTTCAGTGCAACGACAGTGCCGAACTTGGCGCATTCTTCCTGAACATCCTCGCAGATTTCTGTTCTCGTTAGCGTGCCTGACAAAAGGTGTACTGGGTGAGGAGGAATGCCCTACCTTCATAATCGTCGTTGTCCATCAACTCCTCAGGGGTTACCATGTTGAGGAGTTGGATGACGGAGCTCTCCTCGCTGTCCGTCGACGTGGTGCCAGCAAGCATGGACATGGCATTGACGCCCATCTCAATCCCCGAAACTTGCTTGATTCCAATGCTGGCTCTCCAGACCTTGAGTCGCTTGTCTCCAAGCTCCATGCCGTTGAGGCCTTGGATGGCGATGTCCGTGACAGCCGGGTCGGCATATTCACAGAACGCAATGCCCTTCAAACTATTAGTCCCTGGATGCTGTGGTGTTGGGGGTGGGGCCTATGCTTACCCGGGAGTCACCAGTATCTCTGTCTCTAACCAGAGTGAACGCCCTAAGCTCGCCAAAAGAGACAAGAAGCTCCGTAGCCTGCTCATCCGAGAGGTATGTGGGAAGGTCGGCAATGCAAATCTTGTTCGGGGTATCCACGACCACATTCGATACCGTACCAGGCTCATAGGGTGCGTCCACGACTGCCGGCACAATGTAGTCCTTGGGACGCTTCAGCTCCAACCCCTTCGCGCCTTCAGTATCGCCGTTCGCATCGCTGGCATCCATCGAGATGCCGTCGAGGGCGAGGGCAACCGTAGTGTCGGCCGGGGTCTTGAATTCGAGAAGCGCAAACGCCTTGTCATCGGAAATCTGGCAGAGGGTGCAGGGATCGGTGCTATCCATGACGTTCAGGCCATTGAGCTGCAGGTTGAAGAAGGACATGACGCTCTCATCGGTCGCGGAAGGAGGAAGGTTGTAAGCGAAGAGACGCTTGGACTGGCGGGACTCAGTAGGCTTGAGAGCATCGCGGTTCACTTGCGACGAGGGCTGGTTCATGAACGCCTGCAGCTTGGACGGATCCATGGCCTGCTGTCGAGGGGCGCCGGGGAGCGGGAACATTCCCGAGAGCTTCGCCTGCTCCGCGGTCACGCTCTCGTAGCCGGGAGGCTTGATGTCCCACTGGTTTAGGCGGCGCTTGCGCTCGTTTATGGGGGTGACGTCGGTCAAGTCGGGCGTCGGCTCCCGCTTCTTCGGGGGCGGGGAAGGGCTCCTCCGTCGATCGCGTCCGAAGGATGCATCGTCCCTTTCCCGAGGGCGGCGTCGGTCGTCGTGGAAGTCTCGGTCTCGCCTCGGGGGCCGGTCGTCGTCATCTCGCCTGGCGTCCCTGCGGCCGCCCCGCTCGCGATCCCAATCCCGCTCGCGCCTGTCGCGTCCCCCCGTGTACCTGTCCTCTCGCTCGCGTTCTCTGTGGTTTCGGCTAGACGAGTAGGCATCGCCGTCGTCATCGCGGCGCCTGGAACCCCTGTAGGTTGGCGACCTCGATCGTCTCCGCTCACGGCGCGAATCCCTGTCCCTGTCGCGGTCTCGGTCGCGCCTATGGTCATCGCGATCGCCCCGAGGCTGGAATTGGCTTGTTAGTACCATCAAGAAGATCCCGCAGGCGTATGAGCAGGGTGCTACTTACAGGATAATCGCGCTTGCGGCCGCCCTCTGAGAGGAATGTTAGTTGGAGATACGCGTACTCTGTTGTTTGACTAGGAACCTACCACGAGAGTAGCTGTCGCCGTTCATGATGGTCTACCGCTCGCAAGGTAGCTTCGCAATTGATGGAAGGTAATGACCAGAAAAGCCGCTAGACTTTAAAGGCTTGTGAAGCACGAAGCGACGTGTCGAACCGAATAGTAGCTCTTGCTGCGAGATGGAGTAGCTTTGGCTCTTGGTGCGGTGCAGCAACGAGGCTGGAACGCAGGTTTTCGAGTTGTTGCGGGTCCTGCCAAAGCGGATATGTGGCTTAATCGTGGCAAAATGTGGCGGTGCTGTAACGACACTTCTTGTACGCTCACGCACCAGAAACTCAGCGCCACAACCAGGGGCTCGAGAGGCCGCCCCTGTCCTTGAAAACCCTCAATGTAGCAAGCAACGACGGAAGGCCGTCCAAAGCGCGGGCCAGCTGACCTTTTTTATTATACACATAAGCCTTAACATCAGAGGCAACGTTAACTCACAAGCTCTGCTTTTCCTCCACCGGGGCGACATCGTGGCGCCGCGTGAGAGCTTCCAACAAAAGCGAGGCGCCCAGGGCTTCGAGGTGCTTACGCCAATATCTCCCCCTTGATATTTCTTTCACCACTCCTGCAGGCCGAAATAGCCTCAAATATATCGATCGCCATGGGTGTCCCGAGAGTCTCCGAGTGGCGCAAGCTGCCCCTGAGCCTCACAGAGCTTTCCATCAACACGACACTTCAATGTGGCCAGTCTTTCAGGTGGAGGAAAATAGACGATGAATGGTTCGTATGCGGTGATGTCCGTAAGATAGCCCCTTAGCTGACATGTCAAGGCTTTGCACCCTTCATGGTCGGCTAGTGACCCTGAAGCAGGACGCATCCCATCTGCATTATCGGGTCCTCTGGCCGGAGAAAGTGGTCAAGATTGAAGGGCAAGAGGCTCCATCCGTTCAAGTCGACGACACAGAGGCGCTGCTGCGGCACTATCTCAGCTTAAAGGTTGACCTTGAGACCCTCTATGCCAAATGGTCCCAAGTCGATCCCAACTTCCGCAAACACGCTCCCAAGTTCACTGGCGTTCGCATCCTCAACCAAGATGCTTGGGAGACGTTGATAAGCTTCATATGCAGCAGCAACAACAACATATCGAGGATATCACAAATGGTACGTCTCCGAGGGGATGCAGTTGAGAACCACGCTCACACTTGCCTAGGTCCATAAGCTCTGTTTCACATACGGGCCCCTAATCGGTCATGTCGGGGATGAAGCGTTCCATGACTTTCCCGAACCTGAAGCCTTGACTGGGGACGAGGTTGAAGCAAAACTGCGAGCCTTGGGCTTCGGATACCGCGCCAAGTATATCGCCGCGACTGCGAGGATCATCGCTGACATGCCGAAAGGCTGGCTGAACAGCCTGCGGAACCCAGAAGAGCCGGGCTTTCCATCATCTTCCACCTTGGCTTCAAACGGTACCCCGATCACGTATAAACACGCGCACCAGGAGCTTTTACAGCTCTCGGGGGTAGGGCCCAAGGTAGCGGACTGCATCTGCCTCATGGGGCTCGGGTGGGCCGAAGCGGTCCCAGTTGATACGCATGTCTGGCAGATAGCCCAGCGAGACTACAAATTCGGGAAGGGGAAGGCCAAGACCTTCAGCACGAGCCTGTACCATCCCGTGGGAGACTTCTTCCGCGAGCTTTGGGGCAAGGAAGCCGGGTGGGCACATTCGGTCCTATTTACCGCGGACCTCAAGACGTTCTCTGATCGCGCCGCCAAGGAGAAAAAGACTATCTCAAAGGTGAAGAAAGAGGAGGTTGTCGCCGAAGTTATAAAGGAAGAGGAAGCAAAGGAGGAGGAGGTGAAAGAAGAGGTTATCAAGGAAGAGGTGAAGGAACTCGGGGTGACTGCTGCTTCACGGAAACGGCAGCGCGCCCCTTCATTGAAAGCGGAGGAACCGGAGCTCAAGGTGCCTGCGACTGAGGTGAGGAGGAGCCGTAGAATACGGACGAAGAGTAATACATAATTTATGATGCTTCCGGGACGACGTCAGGATTGTAGATATTACGGCAGTAATTCAATGGGTTACGTACAGAAAGCTGACGTTACGTTGTTTGTCGCGAGCAACAGCGGATGAAGCCGGCAAATCCTCGGCGCCCCAGCCGTCACTGCTGCGCCAAGCTAGCAGAGCCTCGTCGCGCAAACTTTCTTCTGGTTCGACTGTATGTTCATCGCTCGACCCCATCCAACAAGGCCGCATAAACAATCGTCAACCTCGATGCGTCTCTCGGGCGCCATCATCACGAGCCATTCGACAACCACGAGGGAGATGCCACGCGTGTTCCCGTAGATCACCATGTCCGACGCCGACTTCGAGACCATCCGCAAGCTCCAGCAGGAGCGGAACGCGGCGAAGAACTCCCGAGCCTTCGACTCGTCCAGCCAGCGATCCGATTCCACAAAGCAGAAGCTGACCGACACCTTCGACACCGAGTTGTACGACCGTGACGGCGCCGACAAGTATGCCGGCTACCACACGTCTCTCCCCGCCGCGGGCGAGGATGAGGACGAGGTGATGGCCGATGGCGACGACTCGCGGCGGCTCGTTGGCCAGTACACTGCGCCAAAGGAGATGGTTGAGGAACTCGCGCGGGGGGATGGCGTTGAAGAAGAAGACATGCTCGCGGGGCGGGGCGAGGGGAGCACTCGCATCGTCGACCGCGAGACGGATTATCAGAAGCGCCGCTTCAACCGCGCCCTGGCCGACACCCGCGCCGACCCATTCGCCGCCAACCGCCAGGCTGGTGCTTCTGAAGAGGGGACCAGCTATCGCGAGACGATGGCGATGCGGGAGCTGGAGCGGGAGGAAGAACGTGTCCAGAGGGAAATCGCCGACCAGCAGCTTACGAAGCTTGGAGGGGACGACGAGGTTCCGGAACACCGCCCGACGTTGGGCGAGGGCGACAAGGAGAATGCCGACGCGGGGTCGACCGAGGCTGCTACGACCGTGAGGAAGCGAAAGAAGAGGTGGGATGTTTCAACCCCGGCCGATGAGGCACCCGCTGGTGAGACCAAGCCGAAGCGGTCGCGGTGGGATGAAACCCCGGCGGCTCCTGGTGACGAGGCCCCTAAGAAGAGGTCACGGTGGGATCAAGCACCCTCGACAGCCCCGACGGGCAGCCAACCATCCGCAACTCCCGTACATCCTTCCCAGGCTGGCCCTGCCATGGCCCCCGTCTTTGGCCCCGAGATGGGGCGCAATGCGCCGCTGAGTGACGAGGAACTTAATGAACTTCTTCCTGGTGAAGACCAAGGGTACAAGATCTTACAGCCGCCGCCTGGGTATGAGCCAGTCCGGGCGCCAACACACAGGGTGGCGGCGACCCCTGCCTCGCAGACTGGGTTCATGATGCAGGACCCGAACTCGGTGAGGCCGAGCGGACAGGCGCCGTCTGCAGAGATCCCGGGCATGGGAGACCTGCAGTTCTTCAAGGCGGAGGATATGGCTTACTTTGGGAAGCTCGCGGATAGTCCTGACGAGAACACTCTGTCGGTGGAGCAACTGAAGGAGCGGAAGATCATGAGGCTGCTGTTGAAGGTCAAGAACGGTACGCCGCCGATGCGAAAGACGGCCCTTCGCCAGCTCACGGACAACGCCAGAAACTTTGGTGCCGGTCCACTCTTTGACCAGATCCTTCCCCTCCTCATGGAAAAGTCCCTTGAAGACCAGGAACGTCACCTGCTCGTCAAGGTGATCGACCGTATCCTATACAAGCTTGACGATCTAGTGCGGCCATACGTTCACAAGATTCTTGTGGTTATCGAGCCCCTGCTTATCGACCAAGACTACTACGCGCGGGTGGAGGGACGAGAGATCATCTCCAACCTCAGTAAAGCCGCTGGTCTCGCGACCATGATCAGCACCATGAGGCCGGATATCGACCACGTCGATGAGTACGTCCGCAATACGACTGCGCGCGCCTTCGCCGTCGTCGCATCCGCCCTCGGCATCCCCGCCCTCCTACCCTTCCTTCGCGCAGTTTGTCGAAGCAAGAAGTCGTGGCAGGCTCGGCACACCGGTGTGAAGATCGTCCAGCAGATCCCCATCTTGATGGGATGTGCGGTCCTGCCTCATCTGAAGGGACTTGTTGAGTGCATTGGGCCCAACCTGAACGATGAGCAGACCAAGGTCAGGACGGTAACCAGTTTGGCCATCGCCGCCCTGGCGGAGGCGTCCAACCCCTACGGTATCGAAAGCTTTGACGACATCCTGAACCCGCTGTGGACCGGCGCGCGGAAGCAGCGAGGCAAGGGATTGGCTGGCTTCCTCAAGGCTGTCGGTCACATCATTCCCCTGATGGACGAGGAGTACGCCAACTACTATACCAGTCAGATTATGGAGATTCTTTTGCGCGAGTTCTCGTCTCCCGATGAGGAGATGAAGAAGGTTGTGCTGAAGGTCATCTCGCAGTGTTCCAGCACCGAGGGAGTCACGGCCGGCTACCTCAAGGAACACGTGCTCGACGAATTCTTCAAGAGCTTCTGGGTCCGCAGGATGGCCCTGGACAAGCGGATCTACAGGCAGGTCGTCGAGACGACGGTGGATCTGGGCCAGAAGGTTGGGGTCGGCGAGATCTTGGAACGGATCGTCGTCAACCTCAAGGATGAGAGTGAGCCGTACCGGAAGATGACGGTGGAGACGGTCGAGAAGCTCGTCGCCAGTCTCGGCGCTGCCGACATTGGCGAGCGTCTTGAGGAAAGACTCATCGACGGCATCCTCCACGCATTCCAGGAGCAGAGTGTCGAGGACATTGTGATGCTGAACGGCTTCGGCTCCGTCGTCAACGCCCTTGGCACCCGCTGCAAGCCATACCTACCGCAGATCGTCAGTACTATCCTGTGGAGGCTGAACAACAAGTCGGCGACTGTGCGACAGCAGGCCGCCGATCTCATCTCCCGGATTGCCATGGTGATGAAGCAGTGCGGCGAGGATGCGCTCATGGGCAAGCTGGGCATTGTTCTTTACGAGTACCTGGGCGAGGAGTACCCGGAGGTGCTCGGATCTATTCTCGGAGCTCTCAGGTCCATCGTGACGGTGGTCGGTATCGCTCAGATGCAGCCACCCATCAGGGACCTACTCCCTCGCCTGACGCCCATTCTTCGAAACCGGCACGAGAAGGTACAGGAGAACACCATTGACCTGGTGGGCCGTATCGCCGACCGAGGCCCGGAGAGTGTCAACGCACGGGAGTGGATGCGGATCTGCTTCGAGCTGCTCGACATGCTCAAGGCCCACAAGAAGGGCATCCGCCGCGCGGCCAACAACACGTTCGGTTTCATCGCCAAGGCCATCGGTCCCCAGGACGTCCTCGCGACCCTGCTGAACAACCTGCGGGTGCAGGAGCGCCAGTCGCGTGTCAACACGGCCGTCGCCATTGGTATCGTGGCCGAGACGTGCGCGCCCTTCACCGTGCTCCCGGCCCTGATGAACGAGTACCGCGTGCCGGAGCTCAACGTCCAGAACGGCGTCCTCAAGTCCCTCTCCTTCCTGTTCGAGTACATCGGCGAGATGGCCAAGGACTACGTCTACGCCGTGACGCCGCTCCTCGAGGACGCACTCATCGACCGGGACCAGGTCCACCGGCAGACGGCGGCCTCGGTCGTCAAGCACATTGCGCTCGGCGTCGTGGGGCTCGGCTGCGAGGACGCAATGGTTCACCTCCTCAACCTGCTGTACCCCAACCTCTTCGAGACGAGCCCGCACGTCATCGACCGCATCATCGAGGCCATCGAGGCGGTCCGCATGGCGGTCGGCCCCGGCGTCGTGCTCAACTACGTCTGGGCGGGGCTGTTCCACCCTGCGCGGAAGGTCCGGCAGCCGTACTGGCGGCTGTACAACGACGCGTACGTGCAGGGCGCCGACTCCATGGTGCCGTACTACCCCAACCTCGACGACGAGAAGATTGACCGGTCCGAGCTGGCCATTATCCTCTGAGTTTGGGGGATGGTGTCAGCGGCATGAACGATAATCGTCTCTCGGATCTATCTATCTTTTTGGTTTGGGACGGGCTGTGGAGGGAGTTTTGCATTCTTTTTTTTTTCCTATCGGGGGTTCGAGCATGCGAAGGGGAGAGGGTATATCTGATGTGGACTGGACTCCTGATGTATTTTACTTTGATTTTCCTTCTTTTGCTGTACGAATTGGTTTTCGAAGCCATGGCGCATTGAGAAGGGAAACATCCACAAAAATGGTTTTAATCTATCTTTGGTTATGAGAGTTTGTATGCAGCGTTGATGTGACTGAGAGCATGTGCAGTGCGTGTGAAGAGCCTCTCTACTACACGACTCGGTTGAGCGTGAGATGAAAGGATCTGCTTGGCTGAGATGCAGAAACTAATGGCCGCCCGAGTCTCGATGGCCCTGACGATACCTCTCCATCCGCTGCATACGTGAGGCTGTCGTATCACGGCACGAGGCGATGGCCACAAGGAGCACGCTACACGTATCCTATCTTACTCCCAAGCCTGCGCACCCCAACACCATCAAAGTGGCCTGAGTGGAATAGGCTCGGGTAGGTCTACGAGTTCCAGACTCACTGCTCCGGCTCGTCATCCGCCGAGGTAGTGAACCGGATGGTACGACGCACCCGACAAGGGGAGCAAAGCCCACTGCGAGGAGGATAGGAAGTTTCCCGAGGCGTGTTCGGTACCGAAGGGATTGCGAAAGACGCTCCGAGGCGTCAGACTTCCCCTCGCCCGGTTCTCTTCCCGAGGTAATGGCACAAGCCAGCAGCCACCGCCCCTCCTCCCCTCACCACCCCCCTCCACCGAGAGCCAAGAGAGGAAGTCTGGGGGTTCACGGTCCACGGGCCATTCAATCTCGGCCCTCGCAAGCGAACTTGAAGCCAACAAACCCACTCCACGAGCTCGGACTCACCAGTGGCTGTCCACCCACGCCCACACCCGCAAGCCTAGCCTACCTGTACATAGCCTCGCCGCCTCCGTAATCTCCAACGCGGCACATCTCCCGATCTAGCGCATATCCACGCAGATCCCCCTAAGCGCCATTCCCGCGAATGCGCGCTAGAACCAATCGCCATCCCCAAGACGCGGACGCGGTAAGGTCTAGACCGATGCTGGACGCCACCGCGGCGAAGACTCCCACCGCTTGTGAGAAGAAAGAGGGGGGGCCAATTGACGCAGGGTACAATGCTGGGTAGGATAGCCAATTGAGTGGGTTGAGGTCCAACGAGGTGGGGAGGCTAGCCGTGAAGCTTGGGACCTTCGCTAGCTCGTGCTGATCCCTTGGGTAGATTTTCCGATGCCGGGGCCGCGGTATGGTCAGAGAAAAGGGGGGCCCAGACTCACCACAAGGGGACCTTTTTTTCTTTCCTCATCGCCGGTGGAGATCCACGACGGTAATTGTACACTAACACCCAAGACCATCTCCAAAGGAGGCATAGTCCCATCTCTCCAGCGGCCACATGCCCAATCCCCAAAGGTCAGCCCCATCTCCCTTTCGGACCACGGCGCTCAGGCCGCCGGCGATCCTCGAGCCGGTGGATCCAACACCCCTTGCTCCCGGAGAATTTTGGGCCTTGGCCCCTCCCCGGATTGGCGTCCCCGGCATATCACCTCCCCGATATGGTAAAGTCTCGGTTTTTCGGAGGTGGCGAGAGCCGGCTTCCCCCGCTTTCGGGTGCCGGGTGTTTTTGGCGTTATGCTTCTGTGTGTTCGGTGATGGGTGGTGGCCGGGGGTATTTCCCGAGGGGGATGGGTTTGTCGGGGATGGCGAGATGAGGGACGCCTATATTTTGAAGTATTTCGTATAGCAAAGTGCGTTCCTGATTCGTACATGTGAGGGAAGGGCTGCGAGGTTGCTGTAGCTTCGCGAACGATGGGCTCATCCTCGCATGGGGTTGAAAACCCAAGCTCGAAGCCACTGCAAGAGACTGCAAGACCAGAAGGGGCTTGCATGTTGGTCCATTTACACCGTAGCGACCGACCCCACGAAAATCCCAAAACACACGGAAGCCTCTCCCGTCCTCCAAGCCGCAGCGGGATGCATCTTGACAATTAAACCTAATTGACACCCTATGCACTCACGTCAAGAATGCAACTCTCCTCACGCCTTTCCCGCCTCCCCTTGCCAACATGAAACCAGCTTCCTCAATGCTTACGCGGATCTCCTCGCCCCAGGCGCCGCGCAGGATAATTTGGGGGAAGGAAACGGTAGCAGCGGGCCTCGCAGGGGCCAGCACCAATGTATCGCTACCCGATCATCTTCCGGACGCATGTATCCTCTACCTAAACGGCGCCCGTCGCAGCGGAGGAGGGGGAGATGCGAGGTGGCATTGCATGTATGGTTCGTGCATATAGATCTGTGGGATGGTCCGGCTTTTTTTGGTTGCATCCGACCGAAATGCTTGAATGCAGCCGTCGTCGGGCCATGCTTCTCCTCCGCACAGTGTCAGGGTGGGTCCGGGGCCGGGAGTGAGGCTTTTACGGAGCGCAGATGGCGGAGTCGGAGTCGGGGGCCTCTGCTCCTCACCCGCGATGGCTGCATGAACGCGCCGTCTTGTTATCCTTCGCCCCTTTACCTCGTGGTCCCACGGCGGAGGGTGCAGTGGGCGCCGTGTCGGTGGGTATCGCACGGTGCTGGGTACTTCCACCGGAACCTGGCCTGGCCTTGTACCTCGTCTACCCGTGGTGCTGCTTCACAGCCCATTAGGCCCAGACCTGGGTGGACCGAAGCAGTCGTAATCGGTGTCAGAGGCCCAAGGGGCCCCGAACCCGCTCGCCGATACCGCCGCAGGCTATCCGTACTCGCATGCTGCTGTCTGCATACACGTCCTTTGAGGAAGGAGACGAGTCGCGGCAGAGGGCGGGAAGCGGGTCGTGGCCCACCTCGAAGGCAACCTTTTGAAGGCAGGGGGTGTGCCTAGGAGACGGACCCTGGGTGGGTGGGGGGGAGGGTGCGCCAAAAACAAAGTGCGAATCATCATCCGGCATTGATGACGTCACGGACTATGATTGGCTGGTTTAGCCCCGTCAGTGCGGACCCTTCTGTGGAAGCAGCACCTGGACGCCCCAAAAGATTCGAGTCCGCAAGACCTGGGAGAGATAATCTTTTCTTCGGTGGGCTTGAAGCCTAAACCCATGTGCCTATCTTCCCCAATTGCTTCCCCGGATTTTCTGCACTCTATTGTAGGGGTAGACCTGATAGAGTTCGAGGAGGCGGAAACACGTGCAGACCGCCCTGCCGTCCCTGGAAAAGAAGCCTCGCCGGCAATTGTCAAGATACATGAGAACCCCCCCGGGATACAGTACGCTCATACTGTACACCGCGCGGGCCCGACTGACGTGCTTGCCGCATCAAGACTACGACGCGAGCAACCAGATACCTCCCGTCTCGTATCATTTCTCTCCCCACCGCCTAGCCTGCCTCGTGCGTTAGCACTCGTAGCGCGTCGGATGCAAAAAAAAAAAAAAAAAAAAAAAAAAAAAA